>JAADYC010000195.1:0-30858 GCA_023338135.1 Phytopythium kandeliae | reverse complement strand
CGAGCGAGCGAGCGACAAGCTGACGGTCTGCGTCAGCGCGTGCGTCTCTGCACCGCGTCAAGAGACTCGGGCGATGGAGGATGGAGAGAGAGCCCGACCGCCCGCCCTTCCTTCTTCCTCACCGACAAGAGGATGCGCATGCGTACATCGACGTACACGTGCTGCAAATCTTCTTAGACGAGTTTAATCTCGAAAAGCCAAGCCATGGCAACCGGCAGCGCCGCCGCGAGCCGCCCCGCGGCGCCGCAGGCGGCAACGCCGACCGCGCCAAGGCCGCTCGCCAGCGCTCACTGCCGAGCGACGACCAAGCATCCGTCCATCCGCGCACGGCACGGCACCGCACGACACGGCACGGCACGGCACGGCACGGCACGGCACGGCACCGCACTGCCCGACATCAGCGCCGTCACCGAGCTTCGCCTTCGCGAGACGTGATGGGCCTCGCCAAGAGAGCGCTCGGGCTCGCCCAGGCGGGAAGGCAAGCAGGCGCTGGCCGAGAGCCCACCCACAGTCTGGCGACGCGACTCCCCTCCCAAGTGAACCCTGCCCAAGCGCGGTACCACGGCGGAAAAGAGCCGCGTAACGCCCAATCGCCGCGCGTTTCGGATCGCTTTTCAGCCAATCGCAGCGGCTCACGCGCTCCACGGGACGGGTGTCACGCGCAACGAGCTCCAATCGCAAGGCAGCAGCGCCATCGCTCCTCGGAACCCGCACAAGCGCTCGCGACGCCCGTCCTCCTCCCCATCCTCTGCCACCTCCGCGCCGGCCGCGCGAACGTACATACGGCTCCAGCTCGCCGGCCGATCGGCTCCCGCGGTCACTTCCGCTTCTTCCTTCGCCCCGATCGATCGGCTGATCGATTGCCGGCAGCCCAGCCCGTCCAGCACCGCGTCGCACCGCATCGCGCGCGCCAGCTCCCGTCAGCATGAGCGCGGTCGAGTCGCCTGGAAGCGTCAGCATGCAGGCCGCCGAGCCGAGCGCGAGCCACCGCTACGCCAAGGCGCCGCACCTGTGGGCTCTCGGCGTCGGCGCCGTCATCTCGGGCGACTTCTTCGGCTGGCAGGCGGCGCTCATCGCCGGCTTCGACGGACTCCTCATCATCCTTGCCATCGTCACCGTGCTCTACGTGTTGCTGTCCTTCTCGATCGCCGAGCTGTCGGCCACGGTGCCCGCGAACGGCGGCCCGTACGTCTTCGCGCTGCACGCCATCGGCCCTCGCGCCGCGTTCGTCGCCGGTCTGGCTGAGAGCCTCAAGGTCGTCATCACGGGCGCGGTCATCGTCACGGGCATCGGCTCGTACCTGGCGCAGCTGCTCGACCTGGACACCAAGTACGGCCCGCTCTGGTGGGCCATCTTCTACCTCATCTTCGTCGGGCTCAACGCCATCGGCGTCGAGATGACGTTCCGCGTCCAGGCCTTTTGCACCCTGCTCTCCGTTGTCGTGCTCCTCGTCTTCTACGTCGGCGCGGCCACGAAGGTCTCGTACGACGACTGGGTCGTCGCGCGCGACATGCAGTACACGGGCTGGGACGGCGCCGTCAAGGGCTTCTCCTTCGCGCTCTGGTTCTTCCTCGGCATCGAGGAGCTGCCGCTCGCCGTCGAGGAGACCATCGATCCGAGCAAGAACATGCCGCGCGGCCTCGTGTCCTCCATCATCACGCTCGTTGTCATCGCGTTCTGCACCGTCGTGTTCAACTCGATGATCGCTCCAGGCGCCGACATGATCCTCGCCTCGAGCTCGCCGCTGCTCGTCGGTTACCAGACTGTCTTCGGCGACAACAGCACGACCTCGGGCTTCACGTGGATCCTCATCGTCGGACTCATCGCGAGCTTCCACTCGTTCATCTTCTGCATGGGCCAGCTGCTGTTCGCCATCGCGCGCGACGGCTTCCTGCCGCAGCTGCTCACGATCCGGCACAAGACGCGTGACACGGCGTACATGGCGCTCATCGTGGGCAGCGTCATCGGCTACGTCGTGACCGTCGTGCTGCACTTCATCATCGGCGACACGAGCCTTGGGTCCGTGCTCATCAACCTGGCGCTCATCGGCGCCGTCGTGTCGTACACGATGCAGCTGGCGTCCTTCATCCGCCTGCGCGTCTCCGAGCCGGACCGCGAGCGGCCGTACCGCAGCCCGTTCGGTGTCCCTGGCGCCGTCGTGTGCATCGCGCTCTGCGCCGTCGCGCTCTTCTCCATCATCTACAGCGGCACGTCCAGCTACGAGTTCCTTGCGTCCGTCATCGCCGGCATCCTCTACTTCGTGCTGGGCGGCGTCTACTTCCTCTACCGCGTGCAGCCGCGCATCGGCGCCAAGGCGCTCGCGTCCGCCAAGGACATGCGCGAGAACCTGCTCAGCAGCGGCAGCAAGGTCTAAGTTCTCATGCAGCCTGCGCACAAGCAAGCGTGTATGAGAGAGAGAGAGAGAACATGCGCGTGAGTAAAGGGGAGTGAGATCGAGTGCGTCAAATACATGAACAGTATGGCGTAAGACTGCCGGTAAGCGCTCTAGCTGAACGCACCGCCAAGAGCCAGGAACTCCTTGTAGCAGAGCCCACAGCCGCCTGAAGCGCAGGTTCGAGGGACGAGAGAGAGAGACGAGAGAGAGAGAGAGAGAGACTTCTCCCCTGGCGACACCAACTCGCAAAGTGAGCCAGGCAGCGAGGCGTCGGAGCGAGTACGGCCGCGCTCGCCCCCTCCGCGACGACCGCCCGCGCCGCCCACAGAGAGCGCTGCTGCTCCTACGCATCTGCGAGCGTACGTAGCGCCCCATCCATCTCCATCCTCGCCTTCTCGCCTTCTCGGCGTCAGCGCGCAGACGCGCATGGATTCCGCTGATGGCCCGGCGGCGCCCCCCTCAGGCTTCAGTTTGCTGCGCGCCCGGCTCCGCTCCCGAGTGGGAAGAATTGGAAGGTAGGATTTGAAGGAGGTCCATGCGACTTGAAGTGAGTATGGACTGGATGGATCGCGAAAGTCGGATATTTCGCGAAACAAAGAGTTGGAGATCAAGAACATCTAGGAAAATGTATGCCGCGAAAGGTGGATTGGGGCGTCCAGCAGACACACCCAGTCGATGGCGGCATCGTTCCAAGGCGCAAAGTCTGCAACTGGAATTGCCCCAACTGCAGCCACACGCGAGACACTTCGCTCGGAACCAGCTGGCTTGCCCGCGAATATCTTTGCGCTGTCTTCTCTTCGCCTCGAAGCTCGCGACCAAGGCGGCGCCGGCGTGAGCGCGTTGCGCATCATGGCGTCTCGTCGAAGAGAGCGCGGAGATGGAGATCCGGAGGCCGCCTGCGCAAATCTTTGGCTCTCGCCGGGATGCGACCTTGCCACCTCGATCGATCGATCGGCAACGCGCGCAGTGCATCGTGGCGCAAACTGTATGTCGGGAGCAGTCGTCGGCCACGCGGTGTCGTCGCCACGGCGCTGCGTTGCCTGCCGCCGGAGTGGCGCCGCGAGCGACTCGGGATTGGCTAGCTCCAGATCGTCACCGCGCTCTCGAGCTCGCGGTGCCGATGCCAATGCCAGACGAGGAACTCGCTAGGTCTGCGCGCGCGATTGCCAGCTCCAGGCCGAGCTTGGCTCGGTCGCTCAGCGAGCCAGGCCGCTGGCGCGCAATTCAGTGCGGAGCGTCGTGACCAGCTGCCTCGGGTCGTGCAGTCCGCGTACGCTCGCTCCGAAAGGACGCGGCATCCGTCCGTGTCGCTGCGCTGAAGAACGAGGAGCTCGTGGCAGTTCTGGCGCTAATTTGTCGACCCCCTCAATCGAGTTGATTGCCTCGCCTCGCTCCTGCCTTGCCGTCTCAATAGTCAAGATCGGTGCCAGTCACGACTAATTCAGCACGTAAGTCTCATTTTGTTCCGCCTGGCCGTGTTAGTCTGCTTGCCTTCGGAACCCAGCTCGTTTGTCCAACCAGCGTGCGCCGACGCAACCCAGCCGCCCAATCACAGGCCAGTGATGAGCCTCCCCTCCCTCCTTCCCTCCCTCCCTCGCTACTAGAGACGGGCCACCTCGCGAGCGACCGATCGGGTCTGCACCGCTCTTCAAGAGGGTCTAGCTCCTCGTTCCGCTGAGCGCGGACGCATTCTCCCCGTACGCTCGCTCACTCCTCGCTCCGGACGTCCCGTACGCTCGCAGATTTCCGCCGGCGCCCTTCGTCGGCCCACGACGGAGCCTGTACCCATCTTCAGCAAGTGCACAGGCCAACGCCGGCACACGCACTCACTCACGCACTCGCTCAGGCACTCGCTCAGGCACAGTCGGAGGCGACGGCAGAGCTGGCAAACCAGCCTGTGAGTCTGCCAGCCGTGCTGATCGACACCTGTCGCGGTGCAGAAACGATGATCCGCACGCCGCGGGCAGAGCGGGTCCGTTCTTCTTCCCCTCGCTTCGCCGCTGCCCGCTCGGCTCGGCCGATGCGCAGCGCAGCGAGCATCACGTATCGCCGTGACGTCGACGGGGCCGAGCGCGGCGCCGAGCTGACCGCGCCTCACTTTCGGATTCGCCGCCGACAAGACACGTCCTGCCTCCGCCCAGCCCGCGCTGCCGGCTCGTCCGCTTCGGCAAGCAAGTCCCGTCCGTCCCAGCCACGAGCAGAAGCATGAGTGTTGCTCGCGCGTCGGCGCTCAGCGTCAACGAGGCGACCGTCGTGGTCGACTCGGCGGACGCGCGCCGCTACGCCAAGGTGCCGCACCTGTGGGCTCTCGGCGTCGGCGCCGTCATCTCGGGCGACTTCTTCGGCTGGCAGGCGGCGCTCATCGCCGGCTACGACGGCCTCCTCATCCTGCTGGCCGTCATGACCGTGCTCTACGTCGTGCTGTCCTTCTCGATCGCCGAGCTGTCGGCCATGATCCCTCACGGCGGCGGCCCGTACGTCTTCGCGCTGCACGGCATCAACAGCACGTCGGGCTACTTCGCCGGCCTGGCCGAGTGCCTCAAGGTGGTCGTCACGGCGGCCGTGGCCAACTCTGGCATCTCGTCGTACCTGTGCGAGCTCATCGGCATGAGCACGGACTTTGGGCCCATGTGGTGGGCCATCTTCTTCGTCCTCTTCGTCGGACTCAACGTCATGGGCGTCGAGATGACGTTCCGCGTCCAGGCGTTCTGTACCGTGCTCTCCGTGCTCGTGCTCGTTGTCTTCTTCATCGGCGCTGCGACCGTCATGTCGTACGACGAGTGGGTCGTCCAGCACGACTGGGAGTACAAGGGCTGGGACGGCGCGCTCCAAGGCGCGTCCTTCACGCTCTGGTTCTACCTCGGCATCGAGGAGCTGCCGCTCGCGATCGAGGAGACGGTCGAGCCGAGCAAGAACATGCCGCGCGGCCTCATCCTGTCCATCATCACGCTCGTCGTCCTCGCATTCTGCACCGTCATCTTCTCGGCCATCAGCCCTGGCGCCGACGGCTTCTACGCCACCTCCTCGCCGCTGCTCATGGGCTACCAGAGCGTCTTCGGCGACACGAGCACGACCTCGGGCTTCACGTGGATCCTCATCGTCGGGCTCATCTCGAGCTTCCACTCGTTCCTCTTCTGTATGGGCAAGCTGCTGTTCGCCATCGCGCGCGACGGCTACCTGCCGGCGGTGCTCACCAAGGTGCACCCGACGCGTGGCACGACGTGGGCGTCGCTGACCATCGGCGCGTCGATCGCGTTCGTGATCGCCGTCATCCTGCATTTCGCCATCGGTGACACGCGCCTCGGCTCGGTGCTCATCAACCTGGCGCTCATCGGCGCCATCGTCTCGTACATCTTCCAACTCGTGGCGTTCATCATGCTGCGCTTCCGTGAGCCGGACCGCGAGCGCCCGTACCGCAGCCCGTTCGGCGTGCCGGGGGCCGTGATCGCCATCCTCATCTGCCTCTTCGCGCTCGTGGGTATCATCTACAGCGGCACGTCGAGCACCGACTTCCTCGCGTCCGTCATCGTCGCCATCGTCTACTTCATCCTCGGCGCCGTGTACTTCGTCATGGTCGTGAAGCCGCGCCTCGCGGCCGGAGAGACCGCCCACGCCAAGGACATGCGCGAGAATCTGCTGAGCTCCCGCACGTCCGGCAAGGTCTAGACGCCGCCGTTCCTGGTCGCAGGGGACGCGCGGCGGCCCTTCGAGCTGTGTTGTGTGTCGGGCACTTGCCCGGACGGCCGCCTCGCTGGCCTATAATGATAAAGCTTTGCATGTAGATCGCTGCCGCTTTGTCTTCCTCCTCCTCCTTCCCCCTCCTCCTCGAGTTTGGCGCGCACGACGTCCTTCCCGTCCTTTTGCCGCAGCGCGTGCGGTTGCTTCAACGCGGTACGGTGCGGCTGCTGCGCCGAATCAGCTGAGCGGTTTGTGACATCGGTGTAACTGATCATCCAATCAACGGTGGTTTTCTCCCTATTGGTCCCATCTGGGCTGCCCCGTCTGACGGATTGGTGGCGCCAACCAGTCTGAGTCCGATCTTTCGAGCTGTTCTCGAGTTCAACGTTGCGCAATGGCAACGGCTCCAGACCATAGTGAAACCGAGCCATTCGACCCTGGAGCTCCTGGACTCGATCCTATACGGAACCCAAGTGAAATCCGCCGCATCCGCCCGCCAACGCGCTCGCCTGGAACATGCGACGCACTCGACCGACCAGTGCAGCGAGCGCTATAAATGCGGCCGGCCGCACCCCGCCGCGCTGGCGCTAAACGGAGAGACTCGCCGCTCCTTCACTTGCTCCGCCAGTCCGCTCTTCCCATCCGCGACGCGTCACATTTAGACCGCGCGTGACGAGCGCTAAGCGTCGCCAAAGCGAGCGGCAGACAGGCAGGCAGCTTCTCGGTTCGCGCGACGATGCCGAGGCTGGAGCTGTCGGCGCGGATGCGGGCTGCGTTCCAGCGCGGAGGAAGCGGTGTGGCGGTCGCGGCCATGGCGTCGGCGTCGGTGGTCGTGTCTGTCCTCGCGCTGGCGCTGCGGCATGGCATCCACGGACTCGGGCGAGCGCTGGCCGCGAGGAACGAGTGGCTCGTCGGGATCGACGACGCGACGCCGGCGCAAGTCGCGTGGGCGCTGCTCGGCGTCGCGCTGTGCAGCTACCACCTCGTGCGCACCGAACCGCGGCCACCTGCGCGTCCTCCAAGCGCGCGCAACCGCTGGGTGACGCTGTCGGCGGCGGCGCTGCTCGACTCGAGCCACGCGGCGAGTCGCTGCGTCCAAGAGATGTGGGCGACCTTACCCTCCTTGCCATCGGTGAGCTGGGCGCTCTCGATACTTCCCGGTGGCGCCAGCTCGGAGCGCGTCGACGATATCGACACTGTCGACCGGAGCTCTTCGGACGAAGAGGACGCGAGCGCACCGACGGAGCCAACGAGCGACTTGATCCTGGCGGACGAGCTGTCTCCACCCGAGCTTCGAGCGCAAGCGGTGGCAGTCAACAGCGAGCGGCCGATCTCGTTCGAGAACGACCTGTTCAAGGGCTCGCTGCTCTTCCTCGTCAAGGACCCGCAGATTCGTGCGCGGCCGGCGCTCGCCAGGCTCTTCCGCGGCAAGAAGCGCCTGCTGTGGGTCCAGGTGCAGGGCCAATTCAAGCGCGCGCCGCCGCCGGGGTCCGTCATCTACCTCGCCTGGGAGCTCCCCGTCCGCTCGGTGGACTCGTACCTCGGCTTCTGGGCTCGCCGGCTCGTCCAGCTCCTCGTTGCGGTCGCCCGGCAGCTCGTTCCGGACGCGCACGTGAGCTTGGGCGAGCGCTCCGCCAGCGACAAGCGCGAGCACGAGGGCATCGAGGTGCCGCACGTTGCCTTCCCGCTCTATCAGAAAGTCGACGAGCTCGTCCTCTCACCTGCTGCGGCCGGCGACGATCTGCCGGCTCTCGGTCAGGCGGCGCTCGGCGAGTCCGAGGCGCAGGCCAAGTCCCGTGCCGCGCTGCCCGTCGGCCAAGAGCCGCGCGAGCTCCTGTCGCCAAGTCACGTGTGCTCGTTCCAGACCTACTCCATGTTCTGCGACCTGACGCGCTGGCGGCTCGCCAATGTGCCGGGTCTGCCGGACGTGCCGCTGCGCCGCATCTGCGGCGACTGCCCCATCCGACTGGCCGCCTACGCGCTCGCGGGAGACGCGAGACGACAAGAGGAGCCGAGGCACGTGGACAGAGCGAAGGAGTACCTCTTCTGCTTCTCCGTTCGGCACCGCGAGGCCGAGCGACTCGTGCCACCTCGCGCACCGCGCTTCGCCCCTCAAGTCGCTCCTATCGCCATCCCGACGCCTCGATCGGCTCGTTCGACGAGCAGCAGCAGCAGCGCGAGTAGCAGCGGCAGCAGCGATGACGGAAGCTCCACGGCTAGCGCCTTGTGGTCGCCTGCAAGCAGCAGTAGCAGCAGCGTCAGCAGCAGCAATGGCGTGCTCTCGCCGGCTTTCGCGAGTCGCGTGCGGTCGGACCCACAGCTGCGGCGCGCCTTCCTCCTGCTCAACGAGACGCCGCTGTCGCCGACGATCCGGCAGTTCGCGGTGGCTTCCCACGCACTCTCGGCGCTCCAGTTCGAGCTCAGCGCGTGGCTCGAGCGTGTGGACGCCGTCGCGGGCCGGAGGAGCGTCGCGTACGTCTTCACCGTCGACGAGCCGAGCGGTGCGCGGCGCGCTGTCATCCGGAGCGCGTCGACCGTCAAGAGCCTGCTCCTGACGCTTCTTGGCCGCGACGACGGCAGCGACCGCGACCGCGACCGCGACGAGGACGCGGCCGGCAGCGTCTTCCGCGGGAGCTTCCGCGGTCTCGTGACCGACTCGAGGGAGTTCCAGTACGACCGGATCGACGCCGAGACCACGCGCGTGGCGCGCGTGCTGCAGGAACTCGCGTCTCCGCCGGCGACGTCTCCGCTGGCGCGCGACCGGTACTCGCTCAGCGTCCTGCGCGCGACGCTGCTGCAGTGCCTCACGTCTCCCGGCGCGCTGCCGCCCGTACACTCGGCGCGCGACATTGGCGTGCAGCTCCCGGCGACGCTCTACGCACAGACCGAGTGCCAACTCGGCGCCTACCGTGTGCTCACGGCGCAGTGCCTGCGGCAGGAGTGGGTCGCGCTCTCGCCGCGACACGTGCACTTCTTCCGGTCCTTCTCCGTCCGCGCAAGCAAGTGCGTCCCGCTGCTCCAAGTCCTGGCGGTACGCGCCGTCGACGACGTGGACGTGCTGCGGGGAGTAGCGGATCACTCGCTGCCGTCGTCGTCGTCGTCGTCGTCGTCGTTATCGTCTCGACCCGAAAACCGGTGGTTCGGCATCGAGATCCATCTCGTGCTCGAGGTTGTCACGTTCATCGTCGAGACGAGCGGCGAACGCGCAGCATTCATCCGCGCGTGCACTCGGCGTCTGGCCGAGCTCGAGAGCGACTGCAAGCGGCAAGCCATGTTTGTTGCGCCGGCGCTGTCGTTGGACGACCTGTCGCTCTCTGTCTGTCTCAACCAGCGCACCTTGAGGCGCCGCCGCAGACCTTCTAACCGATCAAAGATCATCGGAGCCTCCGCAAGAGCGGAAGCAGCCACGATGGCGTCCGGAGAGCTCGTTGAGGCAGCGCTGAAGGCCGCCATGGCGCTGTTCGAGGTCCCTGACCGACGGGAATGGACGCCAGAGGCTGTCCTGGCGCTCCTGGACGCGGTCGAGCGACTCAACAGCGCCGAGCTCACGTCGGGCTCGAGCCACAGCCAGCGACTGGCGTTCGCGCTACATCTGTACCACACACTACTGCTGCACGCAGCGCTCGTGTTCGGTGGCTTCCCGCGGACGCACCAACAGTGGAGGAAGATGCGAACGGTACCTTCGTACCTCGTGGACGACCCGGAAGCCTCGGGTCGCCACGTGCGCTTCACGCTGCAAGACATCGAGCGCGAGCTGCTGCGCAGTCCGATGACTCCCACGTCCACCGTGGTCGACGGTGCGAGCTCCTTGTTGCGTCTGCGCTCCGCCTTCCGCCTCGGAGCTGGCGCTGGAACGTCCATCGGCGCTCCCCAACTGTCGAGCTCGAGAGTGGCCAGCCCAACGTCCAGACAAGTCGTTACGCAGACGCAGTCGCGCATTCCGGAGAGCCTGGCGCTCGATCGACCAGATGTTCGTACGTGTTTCCTACTCCAGATGAACTGCGACCCGGCCGTCACGCGCGTGATCCGCGTCTACGAGCGCAGTGACGACAGCAACGGCGGCGCCGCGAGCCGGAGGCGCAAGGAGGCGCTGGACGAGCAGCTCAACGATACCTGCGCTCGCTTCTTGGCGTCAGAGCTGCGCGTCGACGTTGCCACGCGCGTGATCCTCGTGCCGCGAGTGTGCGACTGGTACTTCCAGGCGCTGGACGAGCAGCGGCTCGGTCCGAGCACGAGCGACTTGGACTTGGCTGCTGGGACCAGTGCCTTGTGCGGTGTGCGCGCTGTCTCGGGCTCGCGCGCGTTCTTTTGCCTACAACGCCTCAAGCCCTTTATGGACGACGCGCTACTCCGGAACGTACAGCACTTACTCATGGGAGCGGGTGACGCTTGTACCATCGACTTCGGAGACTTCTGGACGCACAAGTCGGCCGCCGAGATGCTGAGCGACGCGTTCACGCGCTCGCCGAGCAGCGGCAGCTTCCTCGGCTTGGATAGTGTAGACCTCGGCGAGATCGGCGGTCGAGCAGAGGCCATTTCACTCGCCAACAGCAGCGGCGTCATGCGGTTCCTGCGCTCCATTTTCTGACCGTGAGCGCGCGATCCCTTGCAGTTAGTTGGCCTTCAATAGCTATTTCGTAGTCCCAGCCGCACAGCACCTTGCTCACGTTAGGTCAACAACTGAGCAGCTTTCTTCTCGAACGCCTCGGCCGCGGCGAGCTGCTGCATACCGCGGAGATGGGTCGCCTGCTCCAGGAGCTTCGACGCTAGGCTGGCCGAGGCAGCGATGTCCAGAGCCGCAGCGAGCTGGTCGCTAGCCTCCGTCCACTTCTCCTGGCGGATCCGAACGACTGCGAGGTTGTAGCGCATGTCAAGCTCGTCGGGGAAGAGCGCGAGACCCTCCTCCAGTAGTTCCGCGGCGCGCTCATTGTCCCCCATATTCACGTGGCACGCGGCGATGAGGTTGCGGACAGCCGCCTCGCTGATGACGAGTTCCAGGTCCATCTTGCGCTTTTCGATGGCGCTGTTACCGGCGAGCGTCAAGCGGAAGAATCTACGAGCCACAAAGCGTACCACCGCGTTAGCATAGAGCTCTCGGACGAGTCGTCCGATCGACAGCGCTCACTTGATCGCGTCCTCGTAGTCGTGTTCGTGGTAGGCGAGCAACCCGCGGTTGTAAAAGTGCGCTGGGAAGTAGCTCGAGAGCTTGTAGATGGAGTGATCGAGCAGCTCTTTGGCTTTGCCGATCGTCGGGCTGCCCCAATAGTCCTCTTGGGAGTACCCGCGGTTGGCACCACGCCAGAAGTTGAGCATTGTGCCGCCAAGGAAGCCCGGAGGCTGGCGTCAACGCGCAATGCTCCGTCAGTCAGGCTAGGAGAGAGAGAAAGAGAGAGAGAGAGGAGTAGCCTACCGACGGATCCTTTGCGTCGCGGTTGATGCCTTTGGCGTAGTATCGCGTCGACGCGAGGTAATCTTCCTTGTTGGCGAACGCCACGCCGAGATTGACGAGCGTCTCGACATGTCCGGGTGCGAGTCCGTTAGCGACACGCAGGAGTGAGATGGCGCGCTCCGGGTCCGACTGGAGCAGCGTCTTGGCTGTGTTGGACAGCACCTTGACGTTGGCTGGCGCGACGCGCAGCGCCGCCTCGAACAGCGTCGACTCGTCTTCCCACTCCGCGTTGCGCGTTCGCGATCGGAGGCAGCCGGCGACCACAACGAATGCGCAGCACGTTGTGATCACATTGGACGCTGCTCGAATCCACCGGCGGCGGTATGTCTTGTCGCCAGGAGTGTTCGGTGGCGAGGTGTACTTGCTAGCAATGTCGAGAGCCGAGGATACGAGGAGCGCCACGAGTAGGCAGAATCCGACGCTCGGCAAGTACAACAGCCGCTCGGCGACGACCGTGCCGACGGGGAAGAAAATGTTGGAGGCCGGGACGAACGGGAGAATGCCGAACGCGAGCGACATGGTGAGCGCCGGGGAGTGTGCTCGGCGCGCGCTCAGCGAGTGAAGTAGCTGCCGCACTGCCATGCTTACGCCGGCGATGACGGCGAGATAGGCGAGAGCCGTGAGGCCGTTCCTCGCATCCCAGACCGACGAGATGACGGGGATCGTGGCGTATCCGTAGTCGAAGCTGAGGTACCGCGGCCAGACGAGCTTCCACAGGTACCACGCGTGCGTGTGCGCGTACGAGAGTAGTCGCGTGGTGCGGTCCGGGTTCACGGCGATGCTGTTCGCAAGGATGTTCCACTTCATCTGGCGGTGCTCGCCGTTGATTGAGACTCGTAGCGCCACCAGGACCGCGCCTAGAGCAGCGAGAAGCGCTAATCGCCACTGCTGAGCCCGGCTGCGGTCCATGCTTTGGCGTCCTGCCGCCAGCAGCAAGTCGTACATGGCGAGCAAACCGAACGTGGCGAAGCCCAGCTCCTTGCACACACACGAGGCCGTGGCCAACGCGATCGCCGCGAAGAAGAGCACCCACCCCCTTCTCACACTTGGGGACGCTGTGGCGCTCATGTACACGATGAAGGAGGCCAGCGAAAACATCGCGCACAGCAGATCAGCGCGTCCGACGATGCTAGCGACAGCGTCGCAGTGGACGGGGTGCACCGCGAACAATAGACCCGCGACGAGGGATCCAGTGGCGCGAAATGACTCGGTGGCGGCGCGCCGTCCGTCGAGAGGCATCGGTCTGGGTGAGGAGAGCAGCTTCCGCGCGAGGACCGAGACGAGCAGGCTGCATGCGACGTGCGCGAGGCAGTTGACGGCGTGGTACGGGCCCGGCTGGAAGCCCGAGAAGAGGAAGTTCAGCCGGAAGGAGAGCACGGTGAGCGGCCGGAAGCTCTTGTGGCTGCCAGCCGAGCGCAGGTCCTCTCCCCAGAAGTCGTGCGCGAGTAGCGCGGATAGCGGGCCGTCCCCGCTCACGTCGCGGTTGAAGAGCACGGCGGCGCGGTCATCCCACACGAAGCCGTTGCGCACGGAGCCCCAGGTGGAGAGCAGCGCGGCCGCCGAGACCGCGGCGGCAGCGACCGACGGCGCGAGGGCGAGCATCGGACGCCGTCGAGCTGCGGTTGGCCAGCGAACGAGTGTGCGCGATCTTTAGGCGCCACTTGAAGGGAACGCGACCGTAACCCGTACCGATGAGCGTACCCGACTGGCATCAGCGCTGATTGGAGGAATATGGGCTGCTATTGCGCCAATCACGTGGCTGTTGAATAGAGGCGCGTTTTTTTGGGCGGGCACGTCAGTCCACAGTGTGTCACCTATTACAAGTTGGACTACAATCGGTTATAACGGGTTGGTCGACTTGAGTTCGGGATATCGAAGAAGTAGAGAGAGGAGAGTATCAAATAGCACAGTATTTGGTGATCACCTATCACGTGAAGACGGGGTGTCGCCCTCATGTTTCGTGTCTATCGGAGTCTCTGGTTGTGTCTGTGCTCGATCGTCGGCGCCGCGCTCGCCACGCCGTCCGTCCCTCGCGTTCTGTCGGTCCTGTGGCCCTCCCGCGTCCCCCCTCTCTGCGGCAGACGCAAGAGTTCTCCTTCCTGCGCAAGTCGCTTCGCTGCTCGCCCGCCGCCCGCCCTCCACCATGATCAGCCCGCTGAAGGACATCGTCATTGGCGTCACGCTCGGCGTCGCCGCCGCTGCCTACTACCAGAGCACGGTGGACGAGCAGATGAACAAGATCAGCCGGTTCTACAAGTGGTACGACGCCCAGGAGGCCAAGAAGGCTTCCCTGCACGCCGACGACGAGTAAGCACCGCACATCCGATCCGCCGGCTGCTGCAGCCGCCAGCGCTCGCTGTCGGTCGCTGTCGGTCGCTGTCGGCCGCAGCTGGTCGCAGTGACCTGCGTTGTGGAGCACCGCCGACCCGCCGCCACCAGCGCCTCCGCCGGACGAGTAGGAGCGAGGGCGGGAGAGCTGCTAACGGCGCCATTAAGTAAACGGATTGAAAGAGATCTTGACGCGCCGTCTGTCGCTGCTCGCGGTCCCTCGCACGCGCGGTCATAGCCCGGAAGCGCTTCGCGCGTCGCTTCCATTGCGGCGCGTCCACCTTGGCATCAAGCGCCGGTTGTGCGACCCGCGACATCAGACGGTGGCGGCAGTCAGTCCGACTCGCGACCGATTCGTGTGCTCCACTCGAAACGCCGCGCTCTTGTGGAAGCGAGCATTTTGGATGGGTATACTTCACCGACAATCCGGATATTGAACGGCTATCCACCCCTCCATGTATACTTTCCCGGCCATTTGACGTATACTTCACCCACCCCCAAGGCAAGCTCCCTTTCCACATCGGCGGAAGGAGACCAGGCGGCTGGGGGCAACGCAGGCGGCCTGGCTCGCTCGCTCGCTCGCTCGCTCCACGCGGCATGAAGCTGTACGTGCACTACGAGGCGGACAGCGAGGCGGACGCATGGACGAAGCGTGTGACGCTCCCTGTGGCGGCCGCGGCTTCGGTGCGCGACGTGCTGGCCACGTTCCTGGCCGCCTACGCCGCCAAGTTCAGCCGCGCCTTTCCGCTGCCGCTGGACGAGCTCGACGTGTTCGTCGAGGCCACGCAGAGCGCCACGCGGCGCCGGCGCGTCGACCACTTGGATGTGCCTGTCCAGCTCGCGGCCGGGTCGCTTGCGGCCCCGAGCGCCAGCGGCGCGTGCGGCTTCGAGCTCGTGATCACCAAGAAGTCGGCCGCCAGCCTGCGCGTGAGTCGCTCCGGTGGCGGCGCGGCCGAGAACACGAGCCGCCTGCTGAGCATCCTGCGCAGCAGCCAGCAGCCCGTCGACCGCGGAACCAAGGGCGAGTCCGCGATCGGCGCAGGCGGCGGTGCGACCCGCGCCGGGTCGGACAAAGCAGCGACCGATCCAGACGATGATGGCTGCGAGACGGACGATGTGAACGCGGACGAGGACGAAGATGAGGACGACGACAGTCGCGACCCGAAGCTGCGGTCTGTGCTGGAGCTTGCTGGCGCGCAGATGAAGCAGCAGAAGTTCCGCGCGGCGCGCGAGCTGCACGAGACCGTCGTGCTGCCGGCCGAGCCGCTCAACCCCGAGGCGCTGCTCGCACTCGGAGACATTTTACTGGCCAACGGCCGCCACGAAGAGGCCGCCAAGCGGTACTTTCTCAAGTGTTGGCGCGCGCACGGACTCGCGCGGCCCTCGCTGCACGAGGACGGCGTCAGCGACTGCCTCAGCGGCAACGGCGGTGGTCGCGCCGGCAGTATGGGCAGCAAGCCGACCGCAGCGACGCTCGAGTCACTCGCGTCGAGCCTCAAGGCCAAGGCGAAGGCACCGCCGCTGCGCCCGGCCGCGTCCAAGGCGTACGCGCGACTGGCGTTCACGTGCGCGCTGCGACTCGCGGGGTGCTACGTCGAGACCAAGAAGTATATGCGCGCGGTCGAGATCCTGGACGAGCTCCAAGTGTTCCTGCGCAACAACAGTTTGCCCGCGACGCCGTCAGCGACCAAGAAGAAGCGCAAGAAGCCCAAACAGAAGGGTGGGACAGCGTCGCAGCGACCCTTCTTCCCGGACGTCAAGGAGCGCGAATGGATGGAGACGCAAATGGACGTGCTGCGAGCGCGCGCGCTGTACGAGACCAAGTCGCCAGAGCACCAGGAGCGCGCAATCTCGCTCGTCATGCACATGCTACCGGACCTGCAAGCGCCGCTTGTCAACCTGGACGCGTTGCTGCTTTACGCGCGCATCGCGCACGACCGCGGCAAGAAGAGCGAGGCGCTGAGCATGGCGCTGCGCGTGCTAGTCGGCAAGTCGAACGACAGCGCCGTCAAGAAGACGCTCGTGTCGCTGCTCAAGGCTCCCGGCGCCATGGAGCGGCTGCAGAGTGCCGTGCCCGCGCGCAGCCCGTCGTCTGGCGCCGCGTACGCCTTCATCGCCACCATCCTGAAGGACTACGGCGCGCTTGAGGCGAGCGTACAGTGCTTCCAGCAGGCGCGCCTCAGCGACCCAGGGAGCGCTAGCTACGTGCTCAATCACGCGCACTCACTCGAGGTTGGGCACCAGTACGAGCGTACGTACAGCGTTCTCGTGGAGTTCCTGCGCGCCAACACGTGGGCGTCCGTTGGTGTCGGCATTGGCGCGGCGTGCCTCACCGCCGGCACGTTCCTCAAGGTGCTGGATGAGGAGGATGCATGGACCTCATCGCCGCTGCGTCATCAAGACGAGACGGACGTGCTCGAGCCGGGAGAGATGGCGATCGACAGCGCCGAGTGCACCGACCCTGCTGCGCGCCGCCTACCGCGGGTCGAGTGGGTGACAAACCAGGGAGGGTTCGCTCGCGTCGTGCTCCGCGGGAGCAATAGAAACGAGGGCAAGGAGGTCGTGTTGGCGCCAACAGCGGCCGACATCTCTGACAACCTGCGACTGCCGCTACTGGACACCGAGCTCGATCTGCTGGCCTGCTTCTTCACGATTGTCAAGGTGCGCATGGATCTCGCGTGGAGTCTGAGGCTCGACGGATGCTGGTGATGTAACGAACAGCGTATGTGTTTGTGCCGCGGTCGCAGATCCTGTTCGTGAACGGGAAGCTGAAAGCGCTGCCGCGTCTCATCGCGCAGCTCGAACCAATCCGCGTCGGCCGCGAGCTGCACCGCACGACAATCCGCAACGAGCAAGCCTACTACGCTTGCATCGCCCAGCTGCTGACGGTCGACGCGCCGCCGCTGCGTGTGCTGCCGCCCAATCGCGAGCGCGACATTTACGTGTGCGGCGACTCGCACACGCTGGCGACCGCGTGGCGCGAGCTCTCGCTGCCTCCTAGGACGAGCGAGAGCGGCGAGCAGTGGCCTGCGCGCCGCGTGCTCCTGCGTCCGGCGCTCGTGACGGGGCTCAAGCACTGGCACCTACGCAAGGAGTCGACGTTCTACCCCAAGATCAACTTCTGGCGTGTGCTTGCGACCATCCCGCCGCGCTCGCGCGTTATCTTTTTGTTCGGCGAGATCGACTGCCGCGAGGGGATCCTCAACGCCGTCGAAAAGTGCAAGTATGAGGTGAGCAAGATGCATGAGGGCTCTTGTTGCCGTCAGTCGATGGCGTTTGGCTGCTTGCTTGGCGCGGCGCGGCGAGGCGCGGCATCTAACGCTCTTGTCTCTTGCCACCCGCGTCGCAGTCGATCGAGCACGGCATGCGTCACACGATCGGCATCTTCATGGAGGTGCTCGCGGATGTGGTCGACAAGTACGAGTTCGAGGTCTTCGTGCATCCGGTCGTGCCCGTGCTCAACGAGACGCGGCACCTCGTCTCGCAATACAACCAGCTCTTCCGCCAGCGCGTCGACAAGAGCGCCATCTGCACGTGCGTCCACGTGGCTTTCTTTCTCTCTGCCAGTATGCAGCGAGACCTGACGCTTGATTTCCTGCGCGTCTGTCCATCCATCCATCCATCCATCCACAGGTGGCTGGACTTCTTTGACGACCTGCTCGAGGGCTCACCGCCAAAGGTGCGCTCGTATCGCTCAGCGGACAGTGAAACCTGGCTGTCGGCTCACTGGGCGTTGACTCTTGGCTCTTGGCGTCCGCAGCTTCGACCGGCGCTCGCACTTGATGGCACGCACCTTCACCCGTCGTACCTACGGTTGCTTGCGGCCGAGCTGGGCAAGCACTGTGCAGCGCCTCCGCGGTCGTTGTTGTCAATCACGGACTGAAATGGGAGCACACGAGAGCAGCATGGTTTGCGCATGGCATCCAGTGTGCACCGCCTCGCTGAGCTTCACCGACGTCGCGGCCCACTTGGCGCGCCTGTTGGCCGCTGTCGAAGGCAGAAGGCTGTGGGTTGGCGTGACGACGGCGCCGACGATACCCTCGGGTAGTGTCATGATGTCTTGGGTGACTAGGCGTCCGACGACCGTCGGAGAGGAGGAGAGCGGCCGCCTTCCTTCGTGCAGCCCATGCAGTCCGAGCGCGAAGCAGTCGGTCGCATGCTTTGCGGCGCCTCGGGTGTCCGATGGGAATGAATGCGTGATCGCATCATTGCAGGAACAAATAAAGTCGTCGCGCACAATCTGCATTCACTCCTATCAGCATGGATTCATCGCTCTGTACTTCTTTGTGATAGATTTCGCACCGCCAGACATCAACTCCTTTCCTGGTCCAGTCACCGCCGCTGGTCGGCGCCAAGCGAGTCGCCGCGCAAGCATTGGACCAAGCGCGTCCTTGCCTTCCTCGCTGACTTCCCGAGCCGATGGCGCGCGGACGCGGAGCCGCCGCGGCCAAGGGCAAGGCCAAGGGCAAGGCCAAGGGTCCTGCCTCCCGGGCCAAGGGCCGGCGCGCACCGAGCGAGCGCGGCGTGGCGCGCGACGTGTTCTCGGACGAGGAGGATGCGGCCGAGGAGCGCCGGCTGCACGCCAACATGGACGTGGACGGCGTGTACGAGTACGAGGCGCCGGAGCGCTTCGAGCACGACTCGGAGCTCGACGAGGACGAGGCGTTCGACTCCCAGGACGAGCAGGACTACGGCATGTTCTTCCGCAAGCAGGGCAAGCCCGCGCGCGCCGGGAGCGACGAGGAAGCGGCCGCCGCCGCCGCCGACGGAGATGAGGAAGACGACGACGAGGACGACGACGGCGCGGACGCCGGCGGTCTGCTGTCGGACCTCCTGGGCTCCGCGCCGGCCTCGCGGCTCTCGACGGCCGACGACGACGAAGACGCGGCGGCGCTCGCCGCAAGCGACGAGGAGGAGGGAGACGATGGCGACGCGGCAGCCAGCAGCGCCGTCCAGCTCGCGGGGCTCCAGGCGCTGGCGGACGAGCTGGCCCCTGCTCCAGCCAAGCGCGCGCCGCTGCGCGACATCGACGCGTCGGTCGGCGGCGCCGCGGCGCCTCTGGCTGGAGGTGCGCTGACGCTCGGGAGCCTGCTCGGCGCGGCCGAGGCGGCCGTGGACGTGTCGAAAGTTCGCAAGCAGGTGCGCGGCGTCGAGACGGATGGCGGCGCGGCGCTGCAGGCGGCGCTGGCGCCGGCGCAGGAGGCGCGCGCGACGCGCAAGGCGGCGTACGCGGACAAGCGCGAGGAGATGGACGTGTTCCAGCCCGTGGTGCGGCGCAACCGGCAGAAGGAGACGCTGGACCTGCGCCAGCAGGGCCCGCGCCTGGACGCGCTCACGCCGGCGGCGCTCGCGAGCAAGTTCTCGGCGCAGACGGACATGGAGAAGAGCGTGGCGGCGCTGCTGGCCACCGGCGACCTGAGCGACCGCGCGGTGGCCGCGGACGAGCGCGAGGAGCTCGAGCGCAAGCAGGTGTCGGTGCGCGAGGTGCAGGCGCGGCAGAAGGAGCTCGCCAAGCTGCGCGCGCTCATGTTCTATGAGGAGCAGAAGCAGAAGCGCGTCAAGAAGATCAAGAGCAAGCTCTACCACAAGATCCGCAACGCGCAGGACAAGAAGGCGGCCGAGAAGCAGCGCCAGCAGCTGCGCGCGCTCGACCCGGAGCTCGCCAAGCGGCTCGACGACGAGCTGGCCGAGAAGCGCGCCGAGGAGCGGCTCACGCTGCGGCACACCAACACGTCCAAGTGGGTCAAGCACCAGCTCAAGCGCGGCGTGTTGGCCGACCAGGGCTCGCGCGCGGCGATCGCCGAGCAGCTGCAGCGCGGCGACGAGCTGCGTCGCAAGATGAACGCGGTCGACAGCGACGACGATGGGGACGACAGTGGGGATGAAGAGGACGAGGAGGACGCGGAGGCGGATGGAGAGGGAGGCGGTGATGCGGTCTCGCGACTGCAGAAGCGGCTGGCGAGGCAGGCGCAGGCGCTCGTGACGGAGATCGACGAGGACGAGCGCAGCGCCGGGAAGCTCAAGGGCCTGCACGGCATGAAGTTCATGCAGCGCGCGGTGCAGAAGCAGCGCGAGAAGGCGCGCGTCGAGGCCGAGAAGCTGCTGCGCGAGCTCCGCGGCGACGGCGACCGTCTGCTCTCGGATGGCGACGAGGCCGAGGGCTCGGACGGCTCGGACGGCGAGCCAAGCGGCCGGAAGCTGAAGAAGGAGGCGCGCAAGAGCGCGAGCGCCACGGCCGAGGAGCGCCAGGCGGTCGACAAGGCGCTGCCCAAGGGCTCGCTGCAGCTTGGAGCCGTGAGTATGGACTCTGGACTATCCGCGCGCGCGTCAGGCTCGATCGCCGTGGATTTGGGCGACGGAGCGGCCGAGACGACGGACGTGCAAGTCGCCACGAGCGTCGCGCCGGTGCTGGAGCTCGGCGCGGGCGACAAGCCGCAGGAGGGAAGCAAGGCGGCGACTGACAAGGCGGACGGCGATCGCATCGAACTGGTCAAAGCCGAGGAAGCGAGTGAGCCCGAGGACGCGGAAGCGGGAGCGGGGGGAGATAACCCGTGGCTGTCGACGACGAGCACCAAGGCGCAGCGACGCACGGGGAAGAAGGCCAAGCAGCGCGCCAAGCAGCAGCAGCAGCAGCAGCAGCAGCAGCAGAGCGGAGCGGACGTGGCGTCGGCCATCGAGTCGCTGGCCAAGTCGGTGGCGGAGACAGGCACAAAGCGATCGCTCGAGGCGGCCGCTGCGACGGACGCGATCCCACTGAGCGACGAGAGCAAGAGCACGAAGAAGAAGAAGAGCAAGAAGAGCAAGGCGACAGCCGCCGCGAGCGAGGAGAGCGGCGGCAGCGGCGGCGCTGTGTCGTCTGGCGCCGACGATGCGGCGCTGGCACCGACGCAGGACGAGCTGGTGCGCCGCGCGTTCGCGTTCGCGGACGAGGACGAGGACGAGATCGGCAAAGAGAAGGAGGCGCTCGCGGACGCGGACACGCAGGTGAAGAAGGGCAAGGAGCTTGCGCGCCTCGTGGGCATGACGGGCTGGGGAAGCTGGGCCGGTGAGGGCGTGCGCGTGTCGCGCCGGCAGCAGCAGCGAGAGGCGCAGGCCGCCAAACTGGCCGCGGACACCAAGAAGGCGGTGCTGGCGGGCCGCAAGGACGCCAAGCTCGCGCGCGTGCTCATCAGCGAGAAGAAGGACAAGCGCGCGGCCAAGTTCGCGGTCGCGGACGTGCCGTACCCGTTCACGTCGCGCGAGGAGTACGAGCAGGCGATGCGCAACCCGCTGGGCAGCGACTGGAACACGCCGGCGGCCACGAGCCGACTCACGGCGCCGAAGCTCATGAAGCGCGCGGGTGTGATGATCCAGCCGCTCGCGCTCTCGAACGAGGACCGCAAGATGGCCAAGAAGGAGCTCGCCAAGCAGCGCAAGGCCAGGTTCTGATCCATCCATCCCTCTCCTCCTTCCAACACGCTCGTGTACATCATACATGGACGCACAGAATGCCTCTCTCTCTCTCTTTCTCTCTCTCTTGTCCAACTTGGAGGCCGACAACCGACGAATAGCCCGACAGATAGACTCGCGCTTGGGCAACAATCGACTCAGGCAAAGGCAGCGAGCGCCACGGCCGTGGCCATCGCCACGATCACGGAATTAGCGGACGCGACCGTCGCGGCCGACGTGAGCGCCGTCACGCTCGTCTGGCCTTCGGTCGAGGCGTCCGAGGCGTCCGAGGTGCTGGCAGTCTGCTCCTGCTCCTCATCGCTCGTGTCGGCGGCCTGGACGGTCCCGACGGCGCTGTCGCTGTCGAGACTCGTGTCGAACGCGGCTTCGGCGCCGTCGTCCATGTCGATCTCCTCGCCCTCGTAGTCGTCGACGATGATGGTGAGGTTGGAGAGCACAGTGACGTTGCTCTCGGTCAGCGCGACGCGCAGGTTGGTCTCGAAGGCGGCGTAGATGGCCGATGCGTTGTCATACGGCTCGCCGGCCTGCTTGGCCAGGTCCGAGTCGCGGCGCCAGGCCATCTGCTCGTGGAAGCCGGCCGCGTCCGGCGCCGCCTCGCCCTGCGCCATGTCCACCGAGAGCTTGAGCAGCGTCTCGCACACGGCACGCAGCGGCATCTGCGACACAGTGCACGCGGGCATGTCGAGCAGCACGACGGCCGTGATGAAGCCCATGCAGCTCGCGCTCGAGACGAGGCCCGTGATGTCATCCGCGTCCGGCACTGTGCCCGAGTAGGGGAAGATCTGGTACCCGCTGTTCGCCACGCACGTGTCGAACATGGCGCGGTTGACGGAGCAGATGGTCTCGATCGTGTCGACCGTCTCGGCGTCGCACGTCACAGCGTCCACGAGCGCGAAGGTCGTCGAGCCAATGGCCGCCGTCGGGATCGGCGTCAGCTCGTCCGTCTCCTCGCTGCCGTCCTCCTCCTCGTCGTCGTCCTCGGCGCTCGCCAACGAGCTGTCGCCGACGGCGGGGACGCTGTCGGAGGACCCGGACGCGGACGAGACCAGGACGGTGGCGCCGCCAGCCGCCACCGCCGAGGTCGCGAGCAGCATGCACGCGAGGAGGAGGAGCGCGAGCAGCGACGACCGAGTGGCCGGTCGAGGACTGGGAGCACCCATGGAGGCTCCGAGGGTACGCGCGATAGCGACGTCTGCGGTGCGCGGCTGGATGAAGAGTGAGGCATCATCGTTAGCTCAAGTGATCGCGTGCGATCGCTCCGCCGAACTGGTCGCCAGTCGCCTGGATTAACGCGTCTGGGTGCGGGAAAGGAGGCGAGGAACAAGAACCACTGTGCCGCGGACTGGCGATGGAGCTGCGCTGTGATTGACAGCATCGAGGAAGGGCGAAGGGCGTCCCAAGGCCGGGAGGAGCTGCTGGAAGAGCAGGGCTGCTGCAAGTGGTCCCAGCATGAAGAGCTCCTTTACATCACGTGCAGAGTCGTAATTGATAGTTTGGTGGTGCGTATCGCGAAATTGCTCAGCATAATATGCAGGCTTTCGGTGGTAGAGACTGGAAAAGCTACAACATACGACCTAGCAAAGTTTGTTTGAGCTTCTCGCGAGATTGGCCTCGCGATATGCTGGACGCAGCGGCTGGAGCCAACAGCAGGCAGCAACAGCCCGGCGGGCATGCCAATGGGCTCACCACAGCTTCGTGACCGAGCCTAGTAATGCCTAGTAACGCCTAGGGACGCCATCCGGCCCACCGCAGCCGCTCGTGAATCACACATCCTCGTGTGCTCTGCTCACCCCGAAAGGTGTCAACAACACCAATAAAGGCCACAAAGTCGCACAAATGACGAAAAATCGGCACTTTGGACTCCAAGGCGGCGGGATCGAGCGGAGTATAGTTTACGTCCATGTGTGGATTTCAGCACAATAGCCGGTTCGGCGCGGGAGAGTGATGGATAGATGCACGTACTTCGCATTCTTACAAATCCGAGTATAAATGATGAGTGCATCGAGTCTCAAGTGACGACAAGCCCGTCTTCGAGGCGAAAGTCAAAGCTCTGCGCTCTTGGCTGCTGTATGTGCAGTACGTACAGTACGCATCGCTTGGCCACATGCGTTTCAAGAACGCACACGTTGCCCCGGCGCGCCTTATTCCCTGGGAAGTCCTGATGCGGCGCAGTCCACGCCGGCGAGAACGAGGCGCGACCTTCGCCGCCTCCTCCGGCGTTGCTCGCCGTGACTGGCGAGCCCCACCGCCGCGTCCATGGCGGCCGAGTGGCCGTTCTCGTTGAAGATACACCGAGGACTACGGGGAGATGCGGCGGATACACGACGGAGACGACTGATGCGCCTCACCACCGCTGTGTGGCTGTCAGTCGGCGACCGCGCCTCGGAGGATCCGCTCGGAGCGTAGACTGGTGCAACAGGCGCTCATTCCCTATACTCTCGCCGTCGGAGCTCATCCTGCAGCAGCGGCAACAGTCCGAGCCTCCTTGGCGAACCGTCCGCCGTCTAAACGCGCACCGCTTCGTGTACCCTTGGACATGAGACATCAGGATCCATCGCCTCTTGGCCTCTCTTCTCTGGACGCAGTCGCGCCAGGCATTCAGTGCCACCAGTTCCTTTGCGTTGCCGCTCGATCCGCAGGGTCAACTCACGACGCTAAGTCTCATTCGCCACGAAGTCACCGGTCGCACCCTGCATCGTCTCGCCATTCCACGCCTTGTAGCATGACCGGACGACTACGAGGCGCGGCAAATCCGGCGGTCAAGCCTGGTCATCCAGTCTCCAAGCAAAGATACGCGACAGCAGCGTGTCGATCGGGCGACACGCGTGGACATTCGGCTTGACGGATCGGGGTGGATATGAAGTCTCTATCAGACGAGCGGCAGCGCGAGTCGCACCATCGACAGCGCGACGACGACGAACGCCATGTACCAGTCCCACGAGTGCGGTGCTCCTGACGCCTCGGTCGAGATCTCCTCCTCGCCCCCCTTCTCGCCACTTGCGACGGTGACATACCCTTCCACTTGATTCGGCGTCAGTCCGCTCGTCGACGCGCTGTCGCTCCCGCTCGCCGCGCTCCCGCTGGTGGAGCTCCTAGCGCTGCGCGCATCCAGCCCCGAGCCTCTGATCACGGTCCCGTTCGCGAGTCGATACTCGACCGTCAAGTCGGACAGGAGACGCACTGTGCTGTTGGTCGTGGCCTGTGCCAAGTTGGCTGCGTACTCGCCGAAGAGCTGCGAGTCGCTGTCGCACGGGAGCCCGGCCTCCGAGGCCAAGTTCGAATCGCGGCGCCAGATCATCATCTGATGGAACCGCTCCGAGGACGGCACGGTCAGCGCGCGCTGCGTCGGGAACGCCTGGACGTCGACGGCGACCTTGACAACGGACTCAGCAGCCGCGAGAACCGGGAGGGACGTCAAGTCGCACTCTGGGACGCCCGAGATGGCGACGGCCGTCAGGATGGCGACGCACGAGGGCGAGTCGACCATGGCGCCGATCTGGCTCCTCGTTGGCGACGCGCCGGCGTACGGGAAGATCCGATACTCGCTATCGGCGACGCACGCGTCGAACAGGTTCCGGTTCCGCAGGTACACGCCGTAGATAACCTCGACGACGCTCGAGTTGCACGCCGCGCCGGCCACGAGCGCGAACGTAGGGGAGTTGGTCGTCGCCGCTCCAATCGGAGCGAGCGAGAATGTCGTGCTGCTGCTGCTACTGCTGCTGCTGCTGCTGCTGGTCGCCGACGCGGACGATGGGGTTGACAGCGTCAGGAATAGCGCCAGGAGCGAGCGAGCGACCATGCTGCAGCTTGTGCTTGGTCTCCTTCGCAATTGTAGCGCCTCGTTACTACCTCAATCCAGACTGGATGTTGCGACCGAGAGCGCGGCGCGTGTCAATGGTCGGCGCGGTATATGAGCGAGCGAGCGGGGTGGCAGGGAGCGCAGAGCAGAGCAGAGCAGACAAGAGCAGTCGCGGGAGTCTGTGCCGAGCTCTATGGCAAGAGTGAGTGCGTCGCATATGACGGAAGCAGGCGGCGCTGGGTTTGGATGCGTCTGTCGCCTGGAAATAGGCGTCGACATGTGGGAAAGTTCCCGCCCAGAGCGGAAGGCACAAGGCGAGCTCGGGTAGGAAGGGGAGGACACAACGAACAGACACAAGGAGGCGAGGCGGGTTCATGAGTTCTTGGACACGCTGTCGGTGCGCGTCACCTCTCCAACAATGCAACAATCGCTTCATTAGATAGAGGAGGAGATCGACAGCACCTAGCGACGGGACTCGAGGCCACGCCACACACTACAGACGAGGGAGGGAGCGAGGGAGGAAGGATGGAGAACAGCAGCAGCCGTCCCTACGCCAGCGCGGACACGACAAGAAGCAGCGCAAGCGCTATGGCGGACGTTGTGGGAACCACAGTCGTGCCAGAGTTGGAGCCGGAGGAAGACTCCGAGTCGTCGCCGACGTCCACACCCGCGTCGGAGCTGACGACGTCGTCCGAGTCGCCGGCCGAGACGGTGCCGACCGTGTCGCCGCCGTCTCCGCTGCCGGACCCGAGTGCCGCGAAGGTCGTGGACCCGTCGGCCGTCCACTCGCCGTTGGCGAGCAGGTAGAGGATCGTGTAGTCCTCGAGCACGCGCACGTCCGTGTTGGCCAGCGCCGTCTCGAGGTTCGCGGCGTACTCGGCGTACAGCTCGGACTCGCTGTCGCACGGGAGGCCCTCGGCCGCCGCGAGGTTCACGTCGCGGCGCCAGTACATCATGGCTAGGAAGCGCTCCTGGCTCGGCGAATCGGCGAGCCCCTCGTCCAGGTCGACGGCGATCTTGAGCAGCGTCTCGACGGCCGCCTTGAGCGGCATGTCAGTGATGTCGCATTCGGGCAGACCGGCGCGCGCGACGCCCGTGAAGACGGCGACGCAGGCGCTCGAGCTGGCCATGGCCTGCACCTGCGCCGCCGACGGGTGCGTGCCCAGGAAGGGGAAGATCTGGTACTGCGCGTCGTTCACGCACCGGTCGAACAGCGCGCTGTTCTTGTTGTACACGACGTAGATGAAGTCCGACACGGTCTCGTTGCACGCCTGCGACTCGACGAGCTGGAACGTCGACGACGAGCCCGTCGCCGTGTCGATCGGCGCCAGCGTCGACGCCGCCGAGGCCTCTGCGGACGCCGAGGATGCCGAGGATGCCGAGGAAGCGGGCGACGCGGACGATGCCGAGGAAGCGGAGGAAGCGGAGGCCATTGCAGAGACAAACGCGACGCTAACCTCGCCGTCCGTCGAGTTGGACGCGTCTGTGATCGCCTGCGCGCTCGCCGCCGCGAGCAGCAGCGCCGCGAGCAGCACGAGCGCCGCGCGAAGCAGGCTCGCCGTGTGCGTCATGCCAAGGTGGGACCAGTACACCGCTTGTTGAGCGCCAGCGGCCGCCGCGTCCGTCCGATCGGGAGAATCAGGAAGTGGTCATGCGCGTGACGTGGACACGGACGGCCAGCCGCCAGCCGCCAGCCGCTCCGCCTGGACGACGTCATGCATAGGGAAAAGGCTGGCGCCGAGCGGTGGTGAGATGCAAGGCCGAGGCTACCACGGTGCGCCGCGTATGGTCTCTGGGAAGGCGGCGGCGGAGGAGACGGCGGCGGCAAGCATGCTCTGCTCCGCGCTCGCCAACAGTCCAACACTGCCACCGCCTGCGCGCGACCGCGGGACAGAGACGAGCACGGAGGCAGGCGCCAATGGCGTGGCATAATGCCACGCTCGCTGCAGCCGCCCGGCCCTCTACGCGCATCCCTGTAGTCAGTCGGCCAGCTGATCCTCGCCTCCTTCCTCCCTTCGTCACATGCCGCAGCAGCGCGCTGTCGACGACTCCACGGCCGCAGTGGCAGTCGCGGCGATCGAGGTGCATGGGATGCCGATGGACCCAGGCGGCGTCCGGCGGCATGCACGCGCGCGGCTTTCAGCAGATCGCAGGCCCGTCGCGGCGCCAGGGCGGACGCGCGACGCCGTAAAGGCGCCAAATGTGGCACGGAGACCAATTGAACGCGCGCTCGGTCTCTCTCCGACGTCTCGCGGATCGTGCGCGCCATGGCTCTCGTGAGTGCCATGGCTTTCCTCGCCCGCCTCGCCTAGTGCCACGTGACGCATGCCTTGCACTCGAGCGGTAGAGCCACGCGAGTCCATGGCGTCGCTCGTCCAAGCCATGAGGTCGCGCGTCGCCGCCCCTCGACGCCGAGCCGGCCAGTCAGTCGCGGCAGACCCTAATAAAGCTACCATCCGTGTTGGGTCTCAACTCTCATGCCCGCTTTCACCCTCACTCGCTCACTCCTTCCCTCTCCTCTCCTCTCCTCTCCTCGTGACCCATTTGTCCAAACCTGCGCGCTGATGGGGTATAGTGTACACTGCCGCGCTGCCGACCTCTGCGCGTCCGTGTCAGCGCCAGAGAGCCGCCGAGGCGACGGCACACGCGACGGCCGAAAGCCAAGCAGACCCGGACGTCCGCGCCGCGCCAGACGTCTTGGTACTGGCCGAATCAGACGCCGCGCTGTCCGAGGCGCTCGCGTCGCTGTCCGAGGCACTCGAAGGAGCCGATGTGGCGCTCACGACCGCGGCGCCAGGAGTGCTCTCGAGCGCGCTGCTCCCGTCCGCGAGCAGACTAGCGTAGCCGTCGGCGATGTCGACGTAGCTGCCGTTGGAGAGCCGCACGTCGACCGAGTAGTCGGCGTTCACGCGGATGGTCGTGTTGCTGAGCACGGCGGCCAGGTTGGCCTCGTACTGCGCGTACAGCGCCGAGTCGCTGTCGCACGGCTCGCCCGCCTGCTCGGCCAGGTCGACGGCGTAGCGCCACGCCATCATCTGCTGGAACTCGGCAGCCGTCGGAGACGCCGCTGCGCCGCTCTCGAGGTCCACGCGGATTGTGAGCAGCGTCTCGATGGCGCTTGTCAAGGGCAGATCGCTCATGGTGCACGCCGTGAGGTTCGCCAGCTCCACGACCGTGAACACGGCGGCGCACGCATCCGACTGCGCCATGGCCTCGATCTGCGACGCAGTCGCGTGCGTGCCGTTGTACGGGAAGATCTGGTACGACGAGTCCGTCACGCACAAGTCGAACAGCGTCCGGCAGTTGCTGTACAGCGCATAGACGGCGTCCACCACGGCGTCGTCGCACGCCGAGCCCTCGACGAGCGCGAACGTCGACGAGTCGGACGCCGCCGTCGCGACCGACGCCGCGGCCCCACCGCTCGCCGTATCGCTCGTCGATGCGCTCGAAGCAGGCGTCGCGGTCGTGGCAGTCGGGGCTGCCGTCGTAGTCACGGGGGAAGCCGTCGTCGCGGCAATAGGAGCCTCGGTGGCAGTCGTCGTAGCAGGAGCAGTCGTGACGCTCATGGCGGTTGGGGTATTGACAGGAGTCTCTGACGTCGTCACTGGCGCCTCCGTCGTTGCCACTGGCGTCTCCGTCGTTGCCACTGGCGTCTCCGTCGTTGCCACTGGCGCCTCCGTCGTTGCCACTGGTGTCTCCGTCGTTACCATGGGAGCCGCCGTCGCTACAGGAGTCTCCACTGGCGCCGCTGGAGTTGCCGTCGTCGCCTCAGGAGCTGAAGTCGAATATGCGGCAGTGGTCGACGGAGTGGAGGAAGGAGCAACGGTAGTGGCGGAAAACGACCCCGAGTCACTGCTTGGCGTGGCTGTGCTCGAGGTTGGGACAGAAGTCACCTCCGTCGTCTCCGTAGGGATTGCTGTGGTTGAAAACGCGGCAGCAGAGCCTGAACCGGAGCTCGAACTGCTGGTGCTCGTAATTGTCGACGTTGCGTTAGCAGTCGAAGTCGCCGCGCTCGCTTCCTCCGTCGTCGCACTCTCCGTCGAGACGCTGATGACGTTGCTACCTGGCGCCGACGTAAGCTCTGAAGTTGCGGCGTTGGTCGCCTCGGACGTTGGGACTTGCTTGTTATCGCCAACACTGACATCTCCAGCCTCAACGCCGGCGCTCGAACCGCTTCCGCTGCTCGACTTGACGCCTTCGGCCGGAAGAACAAGCACCTCTATCGAGACGACACCATCCGTCGACGAGTACGAATCGATCTCTTTGATCTCCTCGATCGCCACGCCAGCAGTCTCCGAATCGCTGCTGCTTGATTCAAAGGCCGCCGAGCCGTCCAAAACCGGGGTAGCGGTCGGAGTCTTCGTCTCCGCCGCACTCACGGATGTCGACGTCACGGTTGGCTGATCCGTGGCCGACGGCGTCCCCGTAGCGACCAATTCCGTCGCCGCGGATGACTCCGTTGTCTGTAAAGAACTCGACTCAGGAGACGTGGTCGCGCCATCGTCCGCGCCTCCGACCGACACGGTGGCAGCCACCTCCTCCGTCGCAACGAAGCTAAAGTCGAACTGCGCGCCGCTCGCCACCTGCGCCGCGCCGGCCCCAGCGCGCGCGCCAGGGAGTGCCAGCGCGCACGCCGCCGCCGCCAGAAGCAACGCTCGGCGCACTGGAAGCATGTCTAAGCAGGACAAGCAATCCACGAGCAACTGCTTGGTCCTTAGACGGCAGGCGGCGAGGGAGGCCAAGCGGGAATGAGCTCGACGCGCGTGCGTGAGCGAGCGAGAGAACGAGCGAGCGAGCGAGCGACTGACCGACTCTGCGGCCGCCTCGAGGCGCGCGGCACGGCGATGCACTCGATCGCCGCGTCGCAAGTGTCGGAATGCGGCGGTCCTTCGTCCCTTGGTCTCGCCACCGACCACGAGCTACACTTGCGCCGGACGACCGTGCAACGTGTGCATCTTGCACAACAGAGCCGTAGAGGGCGTGCGTAATTCCGGCCTGCGCCGGAGAAGCGTTACGTCACGCGTATCGTACTGGCGCTTGTATGCTGCGGAAGGCGCCGCACCGCCATCTGTGGCGCCTTGGCATCGGATGACCAGGAGGCGGACAATGCCCCGGCTCCGTCGCCGACAGATGTCCTCGACAACGCCCGGCTCTGCGCGTGACCGTAAAGTCGTGTGACGTTCCCGACGAGTTCTCAGAACGAGCGATCTGATCCACTCTGACCTGCTCTGATCCGAGCGGCTCCCTGCCGACGGAGGCGACGACGTCATCGGTCAGCGGCGAGGAGGATGCGTGCCCGAGATGATGCGGCAGCGCCAAGGCCGCGGCGGCGCTTCTCTGCTCCGCGAAGGCGCCGCCTGCAAGCGGCCGAGACCTCTCCCCTCCGCGGTCCACGCGTCGGCTGCTCCGTGCTGGCGGCTCGGCCTTGAGGCGGCCAGAAACGCGGTCGACGCGACCGACCGGCCAGCACAGCATTGTTGATCTCCTCCGTTTCGGCGAAGCGTATCCGCCGCCGAGAAGCAGAGCAGCAGCAGCAGCAACAACACCATGGCGAGCGAGAGCACGAGCGCGTACGAGCCCAAGGTGTGGCTGATCACTGGCTGCTCGACCGGCCTCGGCCGTGCCATGACGCTCGCGGCGCTCAAGCACGGCGACAAGGTGATCGCGACGGCGCGCAAGGCGTCGGCGATCGCCGACCTGGCCGAGCAAGGCGCGGTCGCGGTCGCGCTGGACGTGACGGCGAGCGACGAGGAGATCTCG
>JAADYC010000194.1:0-30932 GCA_023338135.1 Phytopythium kandeliae | reverse complement strand
TGCGAGCACTGGCTGATCGAACTGCAGGATCTCCAACCCGTTATCGTCGACCTCGCCGGACGGAGAGAGCTTGTGCAGGTAGCAGCGCTTGAGCCACACCGACGACTTCCTTTCCTCCTCCTCCAGGAGACGCGCCACGGGCTTCACGTTCTCCTCGAGCAGGTCGCGAGAGTAGACGTGAAGGGCTAGGTGCGAGATCCTCGATATGTCCGTCCCCAAGCCAAATGTGAACTCCTGCTCGGGCCACGACGGGTCCCGTGTGTCATACACCGTCAGGCTCTGCTTGCGTTCTGAGCTGACGAGGCGGCTATCGCTTAGCACGGGGATGACGGTGAAGTACGCGTTCACGAACGGACTTCGCAGACGCCCGTTCTGGATCATCCACGGCAGTTGATCACCTGCGCACGCATCTTTGTCTTTCACGGCATTGTGGTCGAATCCACTTGATGCGATCTGACTCGCCACCCGGCCAAGCAGGTTCCGAGCCTCGTGGACGCGCAAATGCAGCTTGTAGCGCGAGCCGTCGACTGCAGTCGCATCGCTGAACATACCGGGGTACGACAGCGAGAGCGAGAACATGTCGTTCTTCCACTTGTTCCGACCGGAGCCGTCCACCACCGTCGTTGTTCGTATCTCTCGGCCGTGTTCAATTACTTCGCTCACAGCGCCATCAACGGATTCGGCGGCCCCAGGGACAGCCCCAGTATCGATGGACATGAGCGACGACTCGCTCGAGTTGCTGGCATCGGCGAAGAAGGACGAGATGCTCAGCATCCCTTGCAGCTTGCTGGGTGAGCTCTTGCTCAGGCGCTGGATCAGCTCGTTCAGAGCAGCAGAGCTGCCTCGTACCTCCGTCTTGAGACACAAGTCGCCCAGGTTCGCCTCACGTTTATCCATCCACGGCTCTGGCGTCAGCGAGTACCGCTTCTCTACCGCCTTGGATTCACCGGTGGCTGCGTCGATCGACAGGCGATACAGCTCCGGTAGCGGGATCTGGACTCGACCCAATGGCGTACTCCGCTTGAGGTTGTTGCGGTCTTTGACGTGGACAAGCAGCGTCCCAGCATTTTCCAGCGGGAAGTTCTGTGAGGGGAACAGTCGAGCGGTAAGTCTGTTTGCATCGCGGAACGAGAGCGATCCAAGCCAGCTCCCTTACCTTGCCGAAGGTGAACACCTCGTTCGTCCACTTGGGATTCATTGTGTTGGCGATGACTGCTGTGCGCTTCTTCTCGCTCTCGATCGACTTTCCCGATGCACGCTCCGTCACTGTCAGAGTGCAGTAAGGGTCGCTGTATCCGCCACGGTCGACTCCATGGAGCTCGTGGCCCGTAAGAACTTCCACGACCAGCGTCAAACCGTCTCCATCGGCCTCAATCTTCTTCTCCGACCTCACCTCATTGCGTGTGAGCTTGGTGCGATACGTAGAGACCTCCGCCTGTCCTCTCTTGGAGAAAAGACCGTTCCTCGCCTCGGCGCCGGATGACTCCGCCGCCTTGCGCTTCAGAGGCGACTGTGGAGCGGACACGCGCTTACTCGCCTCCACGCAAACCGATGGCTCTACCGCAATGACCGCGTTCAAGTTGCCTTCCGCACTGCCGACGACCGCCACCTCTAGCGTCGCCATGCCGTCGTTGCCAGCGCGGGACTGGAAACTCTCTTCGGAGCTTCGCTTGTCGCGGTGCGCGCGGGAAATATGCTCGTTCAGCTGTTGGATGCATCCGTTGATGCCGTAGAATTGAGGGTGTTCCGACCGATAGTCGTTCACAGCGCAGGCGATGCGAGCACCGTCCAGTTTGCACGCAGCGTCGTGGAGCTGGTGCTGTGCATTCTCCAGTTCAAGCTGCTCGTCCGTCTGGCTCTGTAGCTTGGTCGAGAAGTCGCTGTCTATCTGCTGGCGGCGCAGGCGCTCTCCGTGTGTCTCTCCAACCATCACGATGCGAAGCTGCACCTGACCGAGTTCCTCGCGAGGTGCCATGCCCGGCTCCAGTCGCAACGGATACCACTCGGTTGAGTCGTACGCCGCCAGCTCTGCCAGCTCCACGGTGGCCACTCCCATGCAGTCCTTGCGGAAGTAGTCGAGCACACGGACGCGAAGCTTGGACGCCTGCTCGATGCTGCACACGCGGCCGAAAACCGAACGCTCCCCCTTCCACCGCGGCGCTCGAGTGTTCTCCTTGCGATCCGTGGCGACCGTCTCCTCGCGTAGCACCTTGCCGTGTTCGTCCACAAGGCTCAGCTCGCAGAAAGGGTTTGGCACATCCGTCTCGGCTGCGGTCGTCAGTCCATCCGCTGCAAGCACCGTCACTTCGAGGCGATGGTCCGAGTGAACCCGATCGGCGCTTGCAACGTGGCTGTAGGCTGACATCGCCTGGTACGCGCTCTGGAAGAACTCGACCAGGTTGGGGCCAGAGACGCTCATCACGAGATGCAGTTCTCCGTAGTCTCGCTGCACTCGCTTCTTCTCCTTGTTTCCGTCCCGTAGGAGGCTGTGCACCGGCGAAGCGACAGGCGCCTCGATGCGGAACCAGCGGTCCACTACATCCGACTCGGTCATCGATGCTGGGGACATGCGGAAGAGACCCAATGGCACGCGCACCGACCCCAGTGGCGCATGTTTGGCCACCGCATTGTAATCTCGCAGGTCTAGCTGCACGGCGTCAACCGAGCGCAGGTCCACGTCTCGGCCGACCGTGAACTGCTCCTTCCACTCGGGATTGAGCGAGTTGCGGATGTAGTTGGTCCTCTTTTCGATGCTCGGCACCACCTCTCCGTCTTTCCCAATGAGCGAGATGACACAGTACGGGTCGCTCAGTCCGTTGAAATCAGCGGGAACCAGCTTGCGCGCCTCTACGACCGTCAGGCTCAGGAGCACACGCTCCGGACGCGGCGTCGACGGAGCGGGCGGCGGTTTGAACGCACTAGAAGTATCAAGTGCCATGGGGAGGGGCAGTGCCGGCGCCTCTGCCTGCCTGGCGGCGTGGAAGATGGCCTCCACCCACTCCTTCTTGTCCTCTTCGCTGTCCGCCACCAAGTACAACGGCGGCTGGTTTGGAATGTCTACCATGAAGCACGTGGTTGGGAATCCCTGGTCGTTCGTGGCCGACACGTGCGAGTCCAGCGTGAGCTCCACGCGCACCCGAGCCTGCGGACTCTCGTCCGTGCTGTAGTACGCCAGCTCGTGTTCGAAGAGCCGGAAGTAGCGCCGCCGCCAGCTCGAGATGATGGTCGTATTGTGCCGGTTGCGCTTGCTCAGGTAGCCCTCCTTGAGCACGCGCCTCCCATCGGGCAGTGCCATCACGTCAGACGGCCGGCGCGATTCGCACTCGCGCTCGTCGCCACTCCCAGAAACAGCTTCGAGCGATGCGACCTCCCTCTATGCCTTCTTGAGTAGCCGGCAACGCGAAATGAGCCTCCCTCGTTGGACTCCCCCGGACGCAGCAGCCTCTCTTCTGATCCCCCTCGAGGCGGGACGCCGACCCTCCGTCCGCCAAAGATCGTGTTCGACGCGAACGGGCGTCTGCGCCGCTTCCCTCGCGCTCGTTTCACTCGACGCGCTTCAGCCCCAGCCATTGTAATCTTCGCTGCGACCGTTGGGGGTATTGATACGGCTCGTTGACCCAGACAAAGGAGGCGCTCTCCGCTACCGCTTGCTACTCGCTGGCAGCTTCTGGAAGAACAGCGGGGGAGGGAGGCCGCGAGATGACAGTGTCGCGCCGACTCTTGGCATGGACACTGCCGGCTTAGACTGCAGTGCGCGTCGATCAGCAGTCTCCTTGACAGGCGCTAACCGTGGCGCTCCGCATAGACCGCGCGGCGCGAACTGCCCGGTGTCGCCGCTGCCATCGCCACCAATAACGTGATGGGGCCGCACCTTCACGCCAGCACGCTGCGTCAGCCTCGAGCCAGCGAGAACGATCGCCTACCGACTGCTTTCTCGTCCATACTGATTCTCCTCGACCCCGATCTCTTCATACTGGACGGCTGCATCGCGTACTGGTGGTGCCTGCTCTGGATCACTCTCAGCTGCCGCCAGACTCGGTCGGCTTCCCTCTCCGCCACTCCATGTTCCGCCATCGTGCTTCTTTCGCTCTTCGTCCTCCCTGCTCTTTACTGACGCCGGAGACGGTGGAGCATTCGATGGAGATGCGCCGTCAACGCGGACGCCGAGCGCGCTGACCAAGTGCGGAGCGAGCGACTTGCCCAGGCACGACAGCGTGACGGCGCCCGTGGCTGAGCCTACGCGACCGCCGTGGTGGTCGCACAGCTCCCACTCGCCGCTCCCTCTCGCCCACTCGCACACGCGGTACGTCATATCCGCTGGCAATCCGTCGTCGAGCCGCAGGCCGACGTGGACCGGAAGCGGAATAGACGCGAAGGCGGAGAGGCGCACGCGCTCGCGCTCCCGAGTCATCAGCAGGAGAACCAGCGGCGCGCCGCGGTCGTCGCGCAGACGATCAGCCAGCGCGGCGGGCTCGGCTTCGAAGAGACACGACTTGCCATGCTCCAGCACCAGCTGCGCGCCGTCGCCGGTTCGCTCGCGGCGGTCGAACAGCACGATCTCGTACTGCAGCAGCTGGAACCCGACGAGCGGCGGCGGGGATGCGTCTGACCGCGTGGCCTCCGCCTTGGCCCACGAGACCCGGTCTACGAAGAGCTGCAGCGAGAAGAGCAGCGGCGGCGCGGTGCCCGCCATCTCTTCCTTGGCCAGCCATGCGGCGTCGCTTGGCGCTTGGCGCTTGGCGCGACTCGATCTTCAACGATTGATTGTGAAGGGGTATGTATTGTGAAGGGTGCCTAGAATGCCTAGATTACGATGGCGATGGCCCACAAGCCTGAGCGGCAGCGCTGGCTTGCTTGACACCCATCATTCCTCGACTCGATCTTCGCCAACGCGACGAGACGCGACCATGCTCTTCCGGCGCTTCATGAGCACGCGCGCGGCGCACCGACTGGTGCAGCAGCGCGTGCAGGGGAAGCTAGCACTGGCGCGCGCGGCGGAGCCGTCGGCGCTGCCCAGCACGCGCGTGTTGTTCGTGACCAAGCCTGCGACGGCAGCCGCGCTGCAGGCGGCGCTGCCCTTCCCCGTGTCGGCGGCCGCGCTGAGCGACTTCCAGGCGCGGCCGCAGGAGAAGCTGTACCTTTACCCGAGCGATGGCGCCGCGGACCAGCGCGCGCTGCTCGTCGGGCTCGGCGCCGAGGACAAGGTCTCGGAGAACCTGCTGCGCGAGGCGACCCACGGTGCGCTCGCGGCGGTGCGCGCCAAGCGCGCCAAGGACGTGCTGCTGCAGGTGCCTAGCCTGCCGAGTGCCAAGGTCGCTCCTGCGCGCGTGGTCGAGTTGCTCTCGCAGGTGAGGCCGGGCGAGTGCGCGGGTGGAAGGGACGGCGGAGGCACTGAGTCGTGGCGCTCGCTTGCTGTAGGCGTCCATGTTGTCCAACTACCAGTTCGACAAGTACCTGAGCGCCAAGAAGAATGAGGAGGGCGAGGAGCAGCTGAAGCTGCCGCTCGAGCGGATCGTGCTGGACGCTGGCGCGGACTTTGAGGAGGTGAGGCGCGCCGTGGGACGAGGTGGCCGGCGCCGACGCTGACGACGGTGCGCGTCTGTGGCGGCGGCAGCAAGTCGCCGAGCAGGCCGCCGTGGCGGAGGAGACCATCTTCGCGCGCAACCTCGGTAGGGACAGATCTGGGTGAATGGTCTCGTGGCGGCGGCTGCGCATTCTCTGACCGCGGAGTGGGCGGCGAGCAGGCAACGAGCGGTCGGATGTCGTGACGCCCGCATTCATGGAGGAGGTGGCGCTCGCGTCCGCGGACCTGCCCGGCATGTCAGTGCGCGTGCTGCAGGAAGAGGACCTCAAGCGCGAGGGCATGAACATGTTCGTGAGCGTCGGTCAGGCCGCGACGATCCCGCCGCGCCTCGTGCTGCTCGAGTACCGCGGGGACCCCGAGTCGAAGGAGACGGTCGCGCTGGTCGGCAAGGGTATCACGTTCGACACGGGCGGGCTGAACCTCAAGCCGACGGGGTTCATTGAGGACATGCATACGGACATGTGCGGCTCGGCGGCCGTGCTTGGCGCTGTGCGCGCGGCCTCGCGCCTCGGACTCAAGATGAACATCGTCTCGGCGCTGGCGCTGGCCGAGAACGCGATCGGGTCCAAGGCCGTCAAGCCGCACACGATCGTCAAGTCGCACAAGGTGAGCGAGTGCGCGCGCGGAGTGCCGAGGTCGGGGACTTGTCTGTCGCTCACGCACCTGGTCGTCAGGGCATCACGGTGGAGAACAACAACACGGATGCCGAGGGCCGGCTGGTGCTGGGCGACGCGCTGTCGTACGTCCAGAAGGAGTACGGCCCCACGACGGTCATCGACGTGGCCACGCTCACTGGCGCCTGCATGGGTGAGTCGGCCCTGTTTGTCCCAGATGTGGCTCCGGCGGTCGCTAAGCGTGTTGTTTGTGTTCGCGCGGGTTCCAGTCGCGCTTGGCGAACACTGCGCCGGCCTGTTCTCCAACTCGGACGACCTGGCGACGAAGTTGCAGGTGCGACTGGCTGACTGTCTGCCGGCAGTGATCACCGCGCGCCGGCGCCAGGCGGCCGGCTGACTGACTGTGCGTCGACCGCCGCCCACTCGCAGGAGGCGGGCACGACGTGCCACGAGCGCTGCTGGCACATGCCGATCCTGCCCGAGCACACGGAGGCGCTCAAGGGCTCGCAGTCGGACTCGCGCAGCACGAGCAAGGGCCGCTACGGCGGCGCGTGCACGGCCGCGGCGTTCCTGCAGCAGTTCGTGGACAAGGACGTGCAGTGGGCCCACATCGACATTGCAGGTGCGTGTCGCGTTACGGCGGTGACTATCACTGTCGGCCGCCTCACCACGGACGGAGCGCACCGCAGGTCCGTCCAACTACAGCAGCCCCAAGTCGTACTTCCCGAAGGGAGCCACGGGCTTTGGCGTCCAGCTGCTCTATACGTACCTCAAGGCTCACGAGCAGCAGTAGACGCGGCCGCCTCGGCGCTGCAGGAGCAGGAGGCGCGGCCGCGGCCAGCGCGCTGGCCAAGAACAACGCTCTCTGGTTGGTCAGTAGGAGATGGTTGGCATTGGCGCGTCACTCGGTGTAGACGTTCCAGACAAAGATGCCTCCGTCGTCGCCGACGGAGACGAGCTGGCGGTCGTCGGGGCTGAAGGCGAGCGCGCGCACGCAGGCCGAGTGGCCGACGGCGTCCATGATGAGCCGGCCGGAGCTGTAGTCCCAGAGCTTGACGAGTCGGTCGCTGCCGCCGGTGGCGAAGACGCCGAGCGCGTGCGCGACGGCGAGGCAGGTGGCCTCTCCGTCGTGCGCTGTGGCGATGACGTGCACGGGGGCGTCGATGCGCAGGTCCCAGAAGGAGATGCGCTTCTCCTGCCCGGCGGTGAGCACGAGGCGCTCGTCGGCGGCCAGCGCGACCGTGTTGATGCCGCCCATGCGTTGGATGTGGCTGGACACGCGGCGCTCGGCGCGCAGGTCCCAGCAGAGCACGCTGCGGTCGCGGCTGCAGGAGAGCACGTGTGCGTCGTCGCGGAAGATGGCGAGCTGCGCGACGGCCATCGAGTGCTCCTTGAGGTGCGAGACGAGGTCGCGCCGGCGGATGTCCCACACGCGCACCTCTCCGCCGGCGCCGGCCGAGACGACGAAGCGCTGGTTGTGGCTCAGCACGAGCGCCGTCACGCCGCCCGCGTGTGCGCTGTCGATGCTCCAGGCCGGCGCGCCGGAGTCGGCGCTGTGGCAGCGGATGGCGCCGTCCGTCCAGCCCGAGAGCAGCACGTCGAGCGAGAACTGGAGGCTCGTGGGCGCCCCGGCATCCGCCACGACGCAGCGCGCGGCCACCGAGTAGTCGCCCGCGTCCCACACGCGCAGCGAGCAGTCGCGTGACGCCGTGGCGAACCGGTCCGACACGCCCGGCGCGAACGCCACCTGCACGACGGCGGCCGCGTGGCTCTCGGACAGCAGCCGCGGCGCGCGCAGCCTCGCCTCCCCGCCACCGCCGCCGCCGCATCGCCCAGGCTCTAGTCGGATCGAGAAGACGCCGCCGGCCGCCGTGCCGGCCAGGATCTCGCCCTCGTGCTTGCCGCCGTAAGGCTGCGCGTCGCTGCCGTCCGTCTGGTTGTCGCCGCCGCCGCTGTCGCCGCTTGTCGGGCCGGCGCCGCCGTGGCCGCCGAGGCGCAGCGAGAGGCCGACGACGGCGCCGTCGAGCTGCACGCGCGCCGAGTCGACGAGGTCGCGGCCGAGCAGCAGCAGCAGGCCGCCGTCGCCGCCGCCGACGAGCACGCCGCCGGCGAAGGTCGCGAGCGAGAGCACGCCGCAGGAGCACGCCGGCACGGTGCGCAGCAGGCGGCGCGTCTTGACGGCCACGACGGCCACGTCGCCGCTGGAGGAGCCGGCGACGAGCGTCTCGCGGTCGGGCGAGAACTGCGCGCACGTGTAGTCGCGCACGAGCGCTCCCTGGTCCACGGACGCGGCCGCGAGCTCGCCGGCGGCGGCGTCGAGTGCCCACAGCGCGAGCGCGCGGCCGCCGCCCGCTGTCGCGAACTGGTACGCGCGCGTGTCTCGGCGCTTGACGTCGCGCGCCATGCCGCCGAAGACCACGGCGCGCACGGCGGCCGCCAGCCGGCCCTGCGTCGCCACGATGCCGCCGGCGCGCAGGTCCCAGACGAACAGCCGCGGGCCGTCCTCGGCCGTCCCGACCGAGCACAGCAGCCGCTCGTCGTCCGAGAAGGCGAGCGCCGCCACGCCGCCGTCGTGCTCGCTCAGCCGCAGCGCCAGCCGCCGCGTCGCCAGATCCCACACGAGCACGTCGGCGCGCCGGCCGCGCTCGCCCGAGGCCAGCCAGCGGCCGCCGCGCGACACGGCCAGACAGCTCACGGGTCCCTCGTGGCCGCGCAGCAGCCGCTGCTCCTGCTCGCCCGCCAGCAGTACCGAGCCGCCCGCGGCCACTGCGTACTCACGACCCGCCGGCAGCCAGTGTAGCGCGTCCGCTACGCCCGAGAAGCCGATCGTGTGCTCCAGCTCGAGCGCCGGCATCGGCGGCGGCGGCGGTGGCGGCGGCTCCGTGGCGGAGGCGAAGCGCGCGCTCATCGCTCGCGACGGCCGAGGTCCAAGCGCCGAGGCCGCTGCGGCGTTGACTGCTCCTGTACTGGTTCCAAGGAGGCGGTGGTATGGCGAAACGACCGGCAGGAGAGAGAGAGAGAGAGAGAGAGAGAGGCAAAAATACCCTCGGCGGTCGATTCAGAGAGCGAACGGCCAGCTGAGAGCCATCCACTGCTTAACCATGCACGCGGGCTGGGGCGGACCGACGGAAGGACGGACGCACACATGCTAGTCGTCGCCGGCCTCGAGCACGCCGGTGGCGCCGACGTAGCTGAGGCAGATGTAGTAGGGCGGCAGGTCGTGCTCGCGCATCCACTGGCGCACGCCCTCGCCCACGTCCGGCTGGCGACCGATGAGGTTGAGGCGGAGCACGCCGCGCGCCAGGAAGACCCGGCGCGGCAGCGGCAGCGTCTGCGTCTGCAGCGCGCGGACAGACAGAGCGCGGCGGGTGAGTCGCTGTCGCTGTCGCTGTCGCTGTCGGCGACGGCGGGAGGAATGTCCGAGCGCGGACGGCACCTTCATGTCCCGGACGACTGGGAACTCGGGCGACGCGTAGACCGGGAGCTCCTCGCGCGCGCCGTCGGCCCGCGTCTCGAAGAGCGCGAAGGACGCGCGCAGCGGCGCGTACGTCGGACTGCCGGGGTACCAGAAGACGCGGTAGGGCGACAGCTGCACGGCCGAGAGCAGGCAGTCGGCGCGCACGCCGACCTCGACGAAGTCGGTCGTCTTGTGCGACCACGTGGATGCCCTGCGGCAGGCGGTGTCAGTTTCCGGCGCGCGCGCGTCCGCACGCGGGAGAAGGCGGTCGCGGCGCGCACGCACGTGCTCCAGTAGCAGGGCCGCCCGCTGGCACAGCCGCAGGCGACCTGGACGCGCGCGGCGAGCTGCAGGAAGGCGAGCGTGCTGCCGCCGCGCACGTTGCGGCGCAGGAAGCCGATCTCCACGCTGCACTGCGAGCGGCGCAGCGCGTTGTCCGGCGCCTCGTTCTCGTGGTCCACGGACGAGCAGTCTGCAGCGCGGACACCGAGCGTCAGGATCGCGGTCGACGACAGCGGCAGCTCCAAGACGGAAGCCAAGCGCTGGCAGACGGACGCACCTCGCACGCGTGTCAGGCGCGAGCGCTCGTCCGCCGGCGGCGACCGCCGAGACAGCAGCGCGAGGCGCTTCCAGCCGGCGGAGCTGCGCGCGCTCTGGCGGTCGCGGTCCAGCAGCAGCAGTTGGGACAGCGCGAGGTCCTGCCAAAGGCCTGCAGCGGCGCGCGGGGCGGCCGTGAGCGATGCGCCACCTGATTCCGCGCGTGGAACTCGAGCGGGTAGACAGACCGAACTGCGCTATCACGGCGCGGATGCAGGTGCTGACCTGCTCCAGCCGCAGCAGCGCCTCGAGGTCCGCGAACCGCAGCGCCTGCACCAGCAGCTCGCCCGGCAGCTCGCCGATCGCTGGCGCCGCGCTGGTCATCGTCATCTCCATGCGCGCGAGCGGCGTTTTCTTCTTTTCGGAACGTTGTGCGCTCCGATGGACACCGCGATTCAGTGACGTGACCCCCGATACAGTGACAATGTGACGTGTGGGCTTCAAGTTGAAACCTCGTCTCAAGGCGGCAGTATGCGCTAGGTGCAGACGTTGCGGCTCCGAGGACCCTTGCGCCTCGCTCGCATGTCTCGCGGCGTCGTGTTAACCCATTTGTATACTCCTACACTCCCGCAGCGCCGCCCCTCGCCCCGCTACGGGAGCGCACCGTCGCCACTCCAGCGCTGCACCTCGAGCCGGAGCATGCGCTGGAACTGAGAGGCTGCCGCCTTCTCGCGGTCGAGGTCGACGCGGAGCTTCTGCAGCTCCCGAGTCGCTGCGCGCATCCGACGGCCACTGAGCTGCGCGCGACTCCTCGCCGCTTGGGTTGAGGCAGGCAGCGACACCGCGATGCTAGGGACGCGGCCACCAAGCGCGTCCTTCAGATGCTTGACAGAGATAACCACTGGGTGCGGCGCAGCGCTCGCCTCGGATCGCTTGCCGCCGGCGGAAATCGACCCGATGGGTTTGTCGATGCGCGCAGGTAGCGCCAGCTCACGAGTGTCCGAGGCGAGCACGCGCCGGCGCAGAGCCCCGTCCACCGATGTGTAAATGCTCACGTCTTGCAGCGTCTCCACGTACGCGCCATATGCCATCTCAAGGAGGTTGCGCCACGGAACGAGGAGCCTCGCGTCGCCATCGACCACCGGCGTCTTCGCGCTCGTGAGGCGCTCGTGGACCGGGAGCAGCTCCGCGAACAGCCGCTTCTTGAGCTCGAACGTCGATAGCTCGTGCTCGGCGCCGCGGCCCGACTGGAACAGGCGATCGACAAAATCGGATGCTGCCTTGAAGTGAACATCGCACACCTGATCTGGTGCTAATGCCTGCGCGCGCTGACCCAGTGCCGCGAAGTCGACTCGGATGGAGGCCAGCGTCCGCAGCGCAGCCGACACACGCGCCTTGTTCTCGTCGCCATTCCATCCCACCGGTGGCTCGGGCAGCACGCATTTCAGCTCCGGCGGCGGGAAGTCGCGCTCCATTGCCTCGCTCGAGAAAACCTCCTTGTGGATCTGGGCCATCGCGTCGCACACCTGCGTCTGCAGCTCCTCGCCCGAAGCGGGGCGGGCCGCGTCGGTGCCTCGCAACTGCGGATGCAGGGCCTTCTCCAGCACCTCCTTGAGCCCGACCTCGACGAGCTGCGGCTGGAGCGGCGAGTTGGACGCGGCGTCGGCCAGCACCTGCTCGAACCGGCGGCTCATGGAGGCGGGCAACTGCGACACGTCGTCACCGTCTTCGTCGACCATTAGGTGGAAGCCGACCGTGGTGATGCGGCTCGCAGAGCTCGTCTGGACGCGGCGGGCTGTGTGCTCGATCGCCTCCAGCAGTGGCGCGACGCTCGTCTTCCGGATGCCTGCGTTCGCTCCCGCGAGGATCACGAGGACCGTTCGGCTGGCTCGAGGCAGTGCCGTGACAACTTGCTCCAGCGCACAGGCCCATCGCTGGTAGCTGTCGGGGTCTTGGATCCAGGTAAGCTCCACTGGAACGAGGATCGCTGACACTGCAGCCAAGAGCAGGGAGGAGTCGATCGCGCTGGTCAGGTCCTCGGCATCGAGGTAGCAGCAGCATGCGAGCACATTGCTGACTTCTTCGGGTGTTGATGACTGGAAGACGCGGTGCGTGCTGCGGGAGCGATTCGAGGTAACGTCGTCGCCTGAGAACGTCGGAATGCCCGTGCGAGCGGCGCACCACTGCCCAAACGACGTCGTGGTCGCCACGGTTGAAGCGCTCTGCAGGTCAGCAATCAGCAGCTTCCACACAATCACCGGTGCGATGGGGCGGCGCGACCGGAGTGCCGGCGCGACGACGCCAAGCACGTCGACGGGCGGTAGTGTAGCGGGTTCCTGCGTCGGTGCATCCGGGAAAAGGAGCGACTGCTTGGCGCTGGAACTTTGGCTTCTAGGCTTCTTGGAGATCAGCGCGGGTGTGCTCGCCCCGTTCTGGTGCGCAAACAGCCACTCGACCTTCTCTTTCGGTCCGAGGCGGCTCGACAGCGCCGCTTCGTACACAGTCGGGAGGCGCACGGTCGTGGGGCCGACAGGGTGGCGACTCGCGCGAGCGTACTTCTTCCACTGAAAGAACCGAAGCTGGAGCACCGCGAGCTTCTGCTTGTGGATACGGCGCAGGCGCTTCTTCTCGGCCAGTTCCCGCGCTAACTCCGCCTGGCGCTTGGCCTCCAGCTCGGCTTGGAGCTTCCGACGAGCGGCTTCCTCCGCGATGCGTCGCTGACGCTCGCGCTCGGCCACTTCCCGCCGACGAGCCTCCTCGATTCGGAGTGCTTCTTGGCGCCGCCGCTCTTCCTCGGCGGCCTTGGCGCGGATAGCCTCTTGTCGACGGCGCTCCTCAGCCTCTCGCTCGCGCTGGACTCGGGCCGCTTCTTCCTCTCGCCGCCGCTGTTCTTCTTCTTCTTTCTTCTGCTTCTCCTTCCACAAGCGCTGCTGCTCTGCTTCGCGAACGCGCTGAGCCAATTCCTCCTGCTGTTGACGCAACTCGGCTTCCTTCTGTGCCTTTTCCTTCGCGACTGCCTCCAATTTATCTCGTGCATCCCCCTCGCGTTGCTGCTCTTCCACTTTCTTCTCGTGCTCAAGGCGCTGGCGCTCTTCTTTCGCGCGCTGGAGCTCGCGAATCCGCTCCATCGCTTCCTGCTGTTTCTTCACGAGTTGTGCCTTGCGCTGGGCGATCAGCTCTAGCTCGTGCGCAGCCCCTTGCTCATCCTGCTCGTCTGGCTCAGGTTCCATTCCCCACGAGTCGTCTTCATAGTCGCCGCCAGCGCTCGTATTGGGAAGCTGTGCGCGAGTTTGCCACGCATTTGGCGACCGCTGGACGTGGTCAACAAGTCCAGGAGGAGGCGCCGTCGCGAAATCGACAAAGAACGAGTACTTGTCGACGTATCGAGACCGCGACGGGTACAGCCTGGCTCGCTCCTCATCCTCGAACTCCTGGATCGCGTTACTGAGCGCGGGATACTCCTCGTACTCGGTCACGCCGCGGCAAATATCTCGTCGGAGGAAGTTCCTGTGGTCCATCATGCACCGTCAGAGTCAGAGGTGTCATCTAGTGCTACTCACGCCAGAGATGGCTGTTGCGCACCCTTTCTTGCTGCCAATGTACCGCCAGGATGCGCGAATAGACAGCGGCGCCTTGTTCCTGCGCAGCTGGGCGTCTGCAGAGAGGCACACGATGCGAGGCGCCGTTCGATCGTCAGCATTCGTCTCCACCGTCCTCCAGACGCCACAACAGAGATACAAACCTGACTCGAACTCGCCGCCGAAGCGGACGACCACGTACTCCCCGCTCTTGGGGCTCGACTTCCTCTGAAGCTTGAGTCCGTGCTGCTGGCACACCGCCGCAGCGTGCTCCAGATCCTCGAAACACAGGAGTTCGGCCAGGTCGGCCAGCGAGTAGCTCTGAGAGCGGAACCCGCGATTCATTCGCTGTAGCGCTTGCGACCGCATGTTGATGATGTACCGGAACATCAGACACGCCTGCAGATACGTTGCCTGCTTCAGCAGCGAGAAGAACTTGTGGTAATCTCCCGTGTGGCGCGCGACGAAGACGCGCATCGCGAACTTGACGTGCGGGCTCTCCATGATGTTCGGAGGTAGCCCCTTGACGAACTTGAGTACGTCCAGCCCGCGGCCGTTGTCCAGCGTGCACAGAATGAAATAGGCGCGGCACTCGGCCTCAAACGGACTCAGATACCGAGGGTCCCCGAGCTTGCGGCTCTCGTCGTACAGCTCGTTGAGCGACTTGAGCGTCTGGCCCAGCTGCTCCATGTTTTGCTGGGCGACGAAGCTTGCCACTTCGCACAGCTCGTGCTCGCTCAGCACGTGGTACCGCGCGATACGTTCGTGCACGTCGAGCACAATCGGGTGCACGCGTCCGCCGGCTCCGCGGTAATTCTGCAGCACGAAGTCCTTGCGGATCATCCGGAAGCGGTCCCAGCAAAAGTTGTAGAGTTCAATGAGCTCGGGAGTGCGCGGTGTACTGAACCGCGGGTCGTCGCCATTCCTCTCGAGGTCCATGATGCGCGCTTCGATGTACAACTGCGTCTGGCGAAGCACCCCGGGCGGGCGGATTTCCTCGGGAATGTCGAGCTTGTGGTCGGCCGAGCTGCGCTGGAACCGTTTGATGATCAGATTCCGCTCTGCGCCGGGCTGGTCCGGGAAGCATTTCTCGAAAACACTCAGCTCGTCGACGCGGATGTGCAACTCTCTCTCCGTCGGACTGCACATGTCGATGCACAGACCGTCCAGGTTGGTCGCCGACGCCAGCTCTGACTTCTCCAAAGGTGTTGCCGAGGCCGCTGCAGCAGCCGCGGAGGTCGGGAAGCTGCTCGGACTCATGGCTGGAGAGGGGGGCGGGCTTTGCGACGGTCGGGCTTGAGCGCGCTGCACATCGGCAAAGCTCCCGTTCGCCTTGCCGCCCAGCGCGTTTCGCTTCGGCTGGTCATTCACAGGTTGCTCCTTGCCGAGCGGCTGCCGCTTTGCTTGTGAGCGCTTCGCCGACTTTTCTCCAAAGGCCACGTGCGTCGCGCCACTCGCGTGGAATGGGTTGTTGTTCATCTGCTGAGCGGCGTCTGACTGGTCGCCACCGCCGAACGGCGCGTTCGTCTGCATAGTCCTGGGAGCTTTCAACGTGCTGGCACCGCCGAACGTTGTGCGCGACTGCAGTCCAGGAGGCTGCCTTGATCCGCCGATATCAGGCGGTAACGGACCCGGCGCACGCAGTTGGCTCGGCTGGAAAGGGTTTGCGCCGCCAGGTTCTCCACCAAATGTTGGCGGGACGGCCGGTGGCGCGCCTGGTCTTGATCGACTCCCTCGTCGTTGCTGCCCGCCGGAAGCCCCAGAGCCAAATGTTGTGTGTACCGCTGGAACCGCTGCTGCGTCGCCAAAAGCTGTTGACTGCTTCGGTCCGCCGCTACCGAATGCCGTGGCGGTGCCACCAAAGGGGGTCGTTCCTCTTCCTCCAGCGCTCGCTCCTCTTCCACCAGCTCTCGCCCCCCTTCCTCCCCTGCCGCCAGCACTTGCTCCGCCGTTTGCGAATGGGTTCCCAACAACAGGAGCTTGGGATGGCGGACCATTGCCACCGAACGAAGTCTGCGTTCTCGCCGCCCCGAACGCGGTATGACTGCCGCCGCTATTCCCCCCTGTACCGAACGCATTTCCACTGTTGCTGGCCGAACCGAACGTTGTGTGACTGCTGTTGCCGCTAGCGCTCCCGAATGTCGTGCTCGTCTTGCTGCGCGTCCCAAATGCTGGTCCCGACATCGGAGAGGGAGCAGGAGGCGCCGGCGCGCCGAGTCCCGAGGGCTTTCCCCTTGCCCGAGACGCGGGCGGCGCTTGTGCTCCGAGCCCCGGAGATGTGGTCGACCCAGGCGCCTGCGCGCCGAAACCAGGAGATGGCGACCCGAACACGGGTGCTGGGGCGGCGCTCGACTGGAACGGATTGGAGGACGCACCGCCTTGGTATCATGCGAGCGGAAGTGGAGCGGCGTCAGCCAGGGGCGGAGACGCCACGGAGGAGAGCGCGCGCCAGGTGAGCCGCCCGCGTGCGCGCCCCCGACGCGGCGGCGGAGTCGCGCGCAAACCTACGCCGACACAGCCGCACGGCGCGCACAGAACGCACAGGCGAGCGTCAAACGCGACGACAGATCGTACCTTGACCGTGTCCGCCGAACGGCGCGCCTTGCGACTGCCCTCCCGCCGCGAAGCCCCCGAAGCCGCGTCCTGTCCGCGCGAAGCACCACATCACACATACGCAGGCGCCGTCGTGAGTCGCCGAGAGGCGCTCGCGCGCGCGGCGGAGCGCCAGGGACGCACCGCTGGAGCCAAACATGGACGCCGCCGGCCGCTGTCTCTTCTCGAGTCTAGGGAGGTGCGCGGGGCCGTTCAGGACTCCCCAGCGACAAGCATTCTACGGCTTGAGTGAGTGCTTCTGAGTTTTGGCGAATCGTTTGTCCATGCTTGCCTCTTTTGAGCCAATTCTCGTCTGTTTGATGAGCTACCAGCGCTCCACACTCTGAATGCATGATTCGGGCCTGTCGTTGCTCTTGTTGACTGGATCTGACTGTTTGGCTACCAGATAGTCATTTATCGTATTGCTGGGGGACGTTTGTGATTGGCTGGGGAGTCGGCCCATAGTGGGCGCAAGTGGCCGGGAGGACTGGTTGCGGGAGCCACCAATTCGCTCGCTCGGCGCGCCGCCCGCGGCGGATTCGGCCGCCAAGTTCCAAATTGCCCGCAGGTTTCGCCGTAACTTCCCTCCAGGTGCGGCGCCAATGGATGACGCGCGGCCCCGGGCGGCGGCTGACGGTGCGCGCGTGTGTGTCTGGTCTGTAGCCGAGCGAACATGGTGAAGCACAACAACGTCATCCCCAACGGGCACTTCCACAAGGACTGGCAGCGCCGCATCAAGACCTGGTTTGACCAGGTGCGTACATACTCCTCGCCGGTTGGCAGTGGACGATGCTCCAGCGCGACGGTAGTGGCAGCGGCGGCAGCAGTAGCAGGCGTAGCAGCATCATAAGCGGACGAAGCGATAGGAAAGGGGCGGCTCCCGCAACTCGTCTCGTCGAGAGACTGCGCAGCTCGCCGTCGCGCGAAGCGAACACGGAGGGAGGACGCGTCGCAGGGTCTCACCGAGCGACAGGCAGACGACAACAGACGCCGCTACTGCTGCTGCCGCTGCTGCTGCCGCTGCTGCTGCTGCTGCTGTTGCTGCTACCGCCGCGGTCGCTTTTGCTGCGGACGGCGTAGCTACTGATGCGACCACGATCGCCGCTGACGCCTTCCCCTCGTCTACGAAACCCGACAGGCCGCGAAGAAGAAGACTCGCCGCCTCAGGCGCAAGGCGAAGGCTGCGGCCATCGCCCCGCGTCCGGCCGCCGGCCTGCTGCGCCCGGCCGTGCACTGCCAGACGATCAAGTACGCGTCCAAGGTGCGCGCCGGCAAGGGCTTCACGCTCGAGGAGCTGAAGGAGGCGGGCATCAGCCGCAAGCAGGCGCTGTCGATCGGCATCGCGGTGGACTTCCGCCGCACGAACAAGTCGGTTGAGTCGCTGCAGGCCAACGTGCACCGCCTCAAGGCGTACAAGGCCAAGCTCGTGGTGTTCCCTCGCAAGAGCGTGAACAAGCCCAAGCACGGCGACTCGGCGCCGGAGGAGACGGCCAACGCCGTGCAGCTCACGGGCCCGCTCTTCCCGATCGCGCGCACGACCGTCAAGTCGATGACCGCGACCATCACGGACGAGATGAAGGCGACGAGCGCGTACGCGACGCTGCGTGTCGCCCGCGCCAACGCGCGCATCGCCGGCAAGCAGGCCAAGCGCCTCGCCGACAAGAAGGCCGAGAAGTAAGCGGGCGGTGCCTCTGGCGCTGCTGCTCGCGGACGAGGGAGACTGTGGACCGTTGGAACATGAAACGCTTTGACGCGCAACGCGAGGCGCTTTCTGCCGCACGCGCGGGTCGCCCCTCGCTGCTGTTGGTGGTGGCGGCCGCCGCGGCGCCGGTCGCCTGTTTGTTTGACTGCCTGCCTCTCTCTCTCCCTCTCTCTGCGGTCTGTCCGTCCGCCTGCCTACCTATTGCGCCTTCCGCTTGCTGGAGCGCTCGCTCACGCCGGTCGTTCAGGCCAGCGCGGCGTCCGCCGCACCACAGTCCTCGACGCTTCCCGCGCCGTCTGCGTGCGCCAGCAGCGGCAGCTTCTCGGAGCCGTCGCGCGAGAGCGATCGGCCGGAGCGGTTCTCGACGCGCACCTTGTCGGGCAGCACGCAGAGGAAGAGGAGCACGAGCAGCTGGCCGGCGGCGGCGACGACCACGACGAGCCAGAGGTTGCTCCAGTCGACCTGCTGCGACGCCGCGTCGGGTACGATGCCCAGCGCCGAGACGAGCGCCGAGGCGAGCAGCCCGGAGACGACGCCGCCGAAGTCCATGAAGGAGAGGAAGAGCGCGTAGGTGAGTCCCTGCACGTCGCCGCCGGCCGGGCAGTAGTACGTGGCGACCACGAGCAACTGCAGCAGCGCGAACTCGGCCGCGAAGGACGTGATGAACGCCTCGGCCGTCACGAACGTGCAGACGGAGACGGGCAGCGCCGCGACGGGCGGCGCCAGCGCCAAGCGCGGCAGCCCCGCGAGCACGCAGGTCACGGTCGAGAGCAGGAAAACCTGGCGCACGCCGCGGGCTGAGCACCAGCGCGCGTAGGCGAGGCACGAGAGCAGCCGGCCGACCATGCCGGCGAGCGACGAGTACTGCAGGCACTCGGGTCGATCGGCCAGCAGCGTGAACGTGTACTGGTACCAGACGGTGCCGTCGTCCGGCAGCGCGCTGCAGAGGAAGAAGAAGAGCATGACGGGCAACACGGGTCGCACGGCGTCCCTCTTGCGCCGCAGGTCCGCCTTGAAGGCACCCCAGGCGCGGCTCGCCGCCTCGCGTCGCGGCAGCGCGGCCGACAGCCAGGCTGCGAGCGGCTCCACGGACACGGGCACCTCCTTGAGCCCGAAGAGGCAGACGAGCGCAGCGAGCAGCGGCAGCACGCTGGTGGCGGCGATGACCACCTGCGGTGCGATGCGCTTGTCCTTGTAGACGGGCACGCCGCAGAGCAGCGCGGCGACCGAGGCGGTGTTCTTGGCGGTGTTGGCGAGCGACTGCACGAGCGCGCTGCTGCGGCTAGAGGCGTCGCCGGCCGCCAGGTCCACGAGCAGGATGCCGAGCATGATCTGCGCGAAGGCTTCGCACACGGCGTCCAGCAGCTTGACGGCGAACGCGCCGGGCACGGAGCGCACGAGCGCGCCGGTCACGAGCAGCGACAGCGCCGCGCCGACCTCGCACAGCGCGATGTACGGCTTGCGGCGGTAGCCCCAGAGCGGTAGGGTGTCCGAGACGAGTCCGTAGAGCGGCTTGAGGTTCCACGGGAAGAAGGTGACCGAGTAGTAGATGGCCGTGGTCGCCGGCGACATGTGCACGACCTGGAAGAGCCACTCGCCGTACGCTGTCATGGGGAACGTCATGTAGAACGCGTGCAGGAAGTACAGCGCCAGCAGGCCCGCGGGCACAGCCTGCAGCGCCGCCGCCGCCGCCGCCGCCGCCGCCGATCCCGCCAACGCGGAGGGCAAGCCCATGCCTTCCGTCCGTCCAGACGAGTGCGGACACCACGGGGACTTGTCTGCCGCCGGCGCGCGTGCGGCAGCGAGCGACAGACTCGCAACATGCGCGTCGATCTCGCTTGTGTGACGGCTTCGGTTGAATTAGTGACTACTCCCGCTTTTGTGACGCGGTGCTGCCTCCATGCCGTTCGCCGCAGTGACGTCCATCTGCAAGAAATCGGTTGGTGCCAATCGCGGCCATTTGCGCCGGACGGACGCACGGCACGGCACGGCACGGACGCTCGGCGCTCGACGGCGGCGGCGGCGCGGCGGGTCATGGCGCGCGACCCGTTCAACGTGGACGAGGCGGACGACTTTGACGACGGCACACGCGCCGTAGCGTACGCGTCGGACGGCGCGAGCGGCGCGGACGCGAGCGACGATGAGAACGCGCGGCTGGTGAGCACTCGGCGGCAGCGACTGGCGGCGGGCCGCACCGCGCGGCTGCAGGAGCGCGCGCCGGCGCTGCGCATCTGCAACTGGGACGCTGGCGAGCCGGAGGGCCGCGTGGTCTCTCGCAGCGAGCTGGGCATGGCGGCGGCGGTGGAGGCGGAGGAGGACTCGCCGGAGGAGGACGCCATGGCGGACTGGTCGGATGCTGAGCCGTTCGGCGCGTCGGGCGACGAGGGCGACAGTGATCAGAGCGAGGAGGAAGCAGTGGAGGAGGAAGAGGAAGAGGAAGAGGAAGAGGAGGAGGAGGAGGAGGAGGGCGACGCGGAGCAGGTGATCCGCGGGCTGGAGAAGGAGGACGCGGCGCGGCTGATGGGCCCTCGGGACCGCGAGAAGGCGGTGGAGAAGGCGCAGCACGTGCGGCACCAGAAGTTGCTGTGGGAGCGCGTGCTGGAGACGCAGATCTTCGCGCGGCGGCTGCTGCTGGCGGCGGGCGAGGCGGCGGGCGGCGAGGCGGCAGACGGCGAGGCGCGACGGCAAGCGGGCGAGGCGCTCGGCGCGGCGATCGATGCGGTGGGGGAGCTGCAGCGCAAGCTGTGCAACTCGGCAGCGCTGCGGCCACCGCCGTCAGCGCCGACGCCGGCAGCGGGGGCCAAGAAGCGCCGTCGGTCGAGCGAGGAGCTGTGGGCGGCGCTGGCGGCCGAGAGCGCGGCGGCGCTGCCCCAGTACGGTGACATTCTCAACGCGTACGCGCGGCGGACGGACCTGGCGGCTGGCGCAAAGAGCAAGGGCGGCGCGCAGGGCAGCAAGTTCCGCGTGGTGAACCAGAACGTGCTGGCGCAGGTCGAGGCGGTGCTGGCGGACCCGCAGCGCGTCAAGCGCAAGGCGCACGCGCTGGCGGGCGGCGAGGCCGGCGAGGACGGCGAGGCGGCGCTGGACGAGCGCTCGTACGACGACGCCGACTTCTACCAGCAGCTGCTCAAGGAGTTCATCGAGAGCGGCGGTGGCGCGGCGGACGCGCCGCTGGCGCGCGCGGCGCGCAAGAAGCGCAAGCTCGTGAACCGCCGGGCGAGCAAGGGTCGCCAGCTGCGCTTCAACGTGCACCCGAAGCTCGAGAACTTCATGTTCCCGGAGCCGTACCCGCGGCCCGCCATGGACGTGGACGAGCTCTTCCGCTCGCTCTTCGGCCAGCTGCGCCAGTGAGCGCGGGGCGGCGATAGACACAAACGAAACCCTTTCTCGATCTTGGCAGCTACCGCGCGCTCGGCTGCCGCTAGAGCACGTCGTCCTCCTCCTCTTCCTCGTGCTGCCCGAGCACGAACGCCTCCTTCAGCCGCGCGACCTCGGCCTCGACGGTCCGCAGCCGCGCGTCGTCCACGCCCGAGGCGCCGAGCTTCTTGACGATGCCCACGAGCTGCACCGCCTTCTCCGCCACGTGCACGGCCGTCAGCGCGCGGATCTTCTTGGCGCGCGTCGTGGCCGCCACAGCGCGGAACTCCTCGTCCGCCAGGTCCATGGCCGCGGTCGCCAGCACAGCCGCCGCGTCCATCATCTCGGCGCCGAGCGCGTCGAAGCGCTCGGGGATGTCGAACTCGCGCAGCCGCTGCCGCTCGTCCGCGAACAGCGCGTTCTTGAACACCTTGTGGCGCAGCTTGACGGCCTCCTTGAGCAGCTGTGTGAACTTGTCGATCAGCTCCGGCTTGCCCTTGGCCACGGCGCGCAGCGTCGCGGGGGCGTTCTCCATCTGCGCGCGCTTGGCCACGAGCTGCCCCGCGTCGCGCTCCAGGAATGACAGCGCCCACAGCCGCCCGTACGCGCGGCCGGCGCGCAGCCGCTCCTGCTCGCTGAAGTACCAGTCGCGCGTGTCCTTGTTCTTGATCAGCAGGCGCGACGACCACGTCTGCACCGCGTCCGTGCCGAGCGACAGCCCCACGTCCTCGAGCTTGGGAGCCATCTCGCGGTAGAAGGCCATCGCCTCCTCGTCCGTCGCCAGCGCGCGCGACAGCAGCTCGTCCACCAGCGCGTTCACCTCCTCGCGCCGCTCCACCAACTTCTTGTTGCTCTCCTTGCGCGCCTTCTTCTCCAGCTGCTCGATCATGCTCATGCCGCCGAGACCCGCGGGCTTCTGCGACTCGTCCCCGAAAATGTCATCGATCGCGCTCTCGGCCGCCGCCAGCTCGCGCGCCATCTGGTCCTCCACGCTGCGCGGTGGCGCGCCAGGGAGCTCGCTCGCGCCGCTCAGGCTGCTGCGGCCGCCTATCCGGCCGGGTAGGCCGCCGCTCGACACTGCGAGGCGACCAGCACATCGAGACGCCGTCAGGACCGACCGATCTGCCCTCGGCACTAGCAGACAGACGCGAGCGAGCGAGCGAGGACCTACCTTGTTGGATAATCTGCTGGTGCTGCATCAGGATGCTGAACAGCTGCTCCATCGACACGGGCGAGCCCGGTGGACCGCCCTCCGGCATCGGCGGCGAAGGCGGCGGCTGCAGTGGGAGCCACGAGTGAGCCACCGCCGCAGACACACGGCCATCCACGCGCGCACTGCCTGACGGAAGCGGCGACTCACCCCCGCGTCGTTGGGCGACACGTCGTCCGGCCGGTCCAGCACGCTCGGGTCGGCCTCCTCGGCCTTCATCTTGAGCTTGACCTGCTCCACGGGCATCCCCATCGACATGAGCTTGAAGTACTTCTTGAACTGCGGATCGTCCTTTATCAGCATCGGCACGTAAGGCGGCGGCGGAGACACTGGCGCGACCGCGCTCGGGAACGAGAGCGGCGGCAGGTTGGCCAGGCTGAAGCTGCCGCGGGCCGGCGAGAGACCCGCGCTGGCCGCAGCCGGCGGCTGCGCGGCGGTCCCACGGCGCATACGCGTCAGTCAGCGGCCGCGCCGGAGACGGACCAGCGCGCGCTACGTACGCCGGAATCATTCGGAGAGACCTTGGTGGGGCAGTCGAGCAGCGACGGGTCCACGCCGTCGGCCTCCATCTTGAGCTTGATCTGGTCCACCGGCATGCTCATCGCCTTGAGCTTGAAGTACTTGGCGAACGCCGGGTCGGTCGCGACCGTCATCGGTACGTAGTCGCCCTCCCTCGGCTGCGGCCGCGCACACAGCAGCGCGTCAGTGTCCGCGTCCGCACCGGCACACGCAGCGCGAGGCGTCCACGCACCCCGGGGTCGTTAGGCGAGACCGCGTCCGGCGTCTCCAGCAACGCCGGGCTGACGCCCTCGGCCTCCATCTTGGCGCGGATCTGGTCCACGGGCATCGACATGTCGAGCAGCTTAAAGTACTTGCGGAAGGCCGGGTCGTCCTTGACCAGTGTCGGTGTGTAGACCCTGGTCCCGGCGGCCACGTAGCCACCGCGCGGCGCCAGCGGCATGTTCTGCGTCTTTGTCTCCAGGTCCTGCAGCTTCTTCTGCAGCTCGCGGATCTCCTTCAGGTCCACGGCCGGCGCGCTCACCGGCGCGCGCTCGCGTCCGGCGTCGGCGCTCTTGCTCTTGTCCGCCATGAGCTGCGCGATCTGTTGCTGCAGCTTGTCAATGTCCTTGTGCGCCGACATGGCCTCGGCCTTGGCCGACAGATCCAGCAGCTTCTTGATCTGCTGCTTCGTGAGCCCGGGCACGTGCAGCGCTGCGGCGTCGCCGGCGACCGCCCGGCGCGCCAGCGATGGTCTGGGCGGCGCCTGCGCCACGTGCTCGCTCTCCGAGTCGCTCTCCTCCTCGGACGACTCTTCCTCAGACGACTCGCTCTCTTCCTTCTGCATGCGCGCTGGCTCACGAGGGCGTTAGCCAGCCGCCGATGGAGGCACGTCGCCGTCGCGCCGCCGCCGGCAGCGGTTCCTCACCTGTGATGCAGAACGCCCGGTGCGCCTTGGCGTGGCGCAGCTTGCACGTCTGCACGCGCGATGTCAGCAGCGCCAATAAACGGCCGCGGCGCGCCAGGGACGCACCTCGCTGCAGTAGAAGGCCTCGCGGCAGATAGAGCAGGCCAGCGCCGCATTGGGCGTGCCGCAGTAGGCGCAGTCCTCGCCCGAGCCGCCGCTGAGCCGCCCGAAGCCGGCCAGCGAGGTCAGCCGGCTCATGAGCTCATCGTCGCTGTCGCTGTCCGCCATGGCGCCGCCGCGAGCGAGCGCGAGCGCGCGGGTCTCCAAGCGCGAGTGGCCTGGCTGATCGCCGCTGGACGCTTCCAGGCTGGGACCTTTCCAAAAATAGACACGGAAAGACGCGGGTGTGGCGAGAACACAGTTCGGATGTATCGCATACCCAGATCAAGTGCATTCTCGATCAGATGGATCCTGAGCTGGATGCACCAGGCACGAGGCGGCTTCCTGTGCAGCCTTCCTTCCTTCCTGTTTGCCTGCCTGCCTGCCTGCCTGCCTGCCTGCCTGCCATGGAGAGGTCCAGATAGCCCTTCTTGGCGCGTGGTGTCCGATCTCAACTGCGTTGAGCTAGGCGGCGTTGAAGTTGCTCGCACTCCGCGTTGCAAGGACCGGGAAGGACGTCGGAGTGACTGCCTCAGAACAGGCGGCTCTCTCTCCATCGCCTGCGCGCGAGCAAGAAGCACTGTCGACAGCGCAGCGAGCGAGGACAGCGAGAGACGAGAGAGAGAGAGAAAGGAGAGACCTTGTGTTGCTGCACTCATAGGTGTACCATGCATCCCGGCGAGAGGCGAAGGCGGAGCAGCTGCGGCGCCAAACCGCCGTCTACTGCGACGCAAGCCACTGCTGCAGCGCAGGCACAGACGTCTTGCAGTTGTCGCTGAAGACGCCGTCGATGCCCATGCTGAAGAGCTCGAAGTACTCCTGGAACGGGTCGCCCGAGTAGTTGAGGGCGAGGCGGTAGGCCTCGTCGCGCATGGTCCACGTGTGCACCTTGAGCCCGGCGGCGTGCGCGTCGTCGATCAGCGTCTGGTACTCGTGCACGTAGTAATCCGCGTCCGAGACCTTGCCGTCGCCGTTGACGTCGACGACACTCCCGTCGGCGTCCAGCTCGGCGGCCGTGGCCTTGAGGAAGTAGCGCTTCCACGGGGAGACGACGCTGGCGTAGGCGGCGACCTCCGCGAGTCCCTCGGGCGTGACGAGATACCCGAAGGTATCGGTGCGTCCAGCCACCGTCCAGTCGTACGGGCGGTCATACGGCGCCTCGAACACGATCTCACCCGTCACGGGGTCCGAATCGTAGCCATCGAGCAGCTGCACGAGCGTCACGTTGGTCTTCTGCTTGAGCTCCTGGAGGTTGCTCTGCTCGAACGACTGGATGAACACGGGAGCGTCCGCGTGGTTCCACCCTGCGGCGTCGAGCGACGCGAGCAGCTTGTCCTCGAGCGGGAGCCCGAGCGCCTTGTGGAACGTCGGGTGCTTGGTCTCCGGGTAGATGGCGACCGTGCGGCCGACCTGGCTCGACATGGTCTGCGCGAGCGTGATGACCTCATCGAACGTAGGGATCTCGAACAGCCCGTCGTAGCTGTGGTCGCGCTCCGACAGCGGCTGGATGGCGCGCAGCGACTTGATCTCCTCGAGCGTGAAGTCGCTCACCCAGTAGCCCTCGGTCAGGACGCCGTCCAGCGTCGCGTTCCGCAGCCGGTCGGCGAACTCGGGGTGGTCGGCCACGTCCGTCGTCCCGACGATGTTGGGCTCGTGCCGGCAGACGAGCACGCCGTCCTTGGTGGACACGAGGTCCGGCTCGATGACGTCCACGCCAGTCTCGATCGCCAACGTGTAGCCCTCGAGCGTGTGGTCCGGCAGGTATCCCGGCGCTCCGCGGTGGCCGACGATGAGCGGCCGGCCGGTTGCGACCGAAGGCGCTGGCGTCGACGTCGGCGCGGAGGTCGTCGATGGCGCCGGCGTTGCGCTGTCGTCCGTGCACGAGTCGGCTGCCGCGACGGCCGCCAGAGCCGAGAGCAGCGCGCCGGCGTGCCAGACGCGGACCATGGTCGATGGCGGGAGCGGCGAGGAGTCCGGGTCGAGCGGGCGAATCTGGAAATGACCAAGCGAGTGCGCGGGCGAGCGAGCGGCGGCTTGGCGTCGAGCGGGCTCGGCGGAGCGTTGCCCTCGTCCGTCACCCTCGTCCGTCACCCACGTCCGTCGCTGCGCCGCCGGGCGTCTGAGTCGCCTCGAGAGCCCAGTCAGTCGCCGTCATGTGCCCATCCGAGCGACGAGAAGGCGCAGAGACCGACCGCGCGGCGCCGGCTCTCGTCGATCGGACGCCAGAGACTAATGGGCGACTAATGACGAGCGAGGCGAATCTCGCCCGTCTCTCGCGAATCCCCGCGTGCGTGACGGACATGAAGACGGAAGGGAAGGAATCTCTATGTAACAACTCTCTCTCTCTCTCTCTCTCTCGCTCTGCAGCGCAGCCGTATCGATGCGGCGGCCGCTCACAGGAAGAGCAGCGCGAGCAGTCCGATGATGCGCGCGGCGATGTTGAGCGCGACGAGCAGCAGCCCACTGGCCCAAGGCGTGCGGTCCGTCAGGCTGCGCGCGACGAGCACGGCCATGCCGGACGTGGTGCTGCAGGAGGCAGACGGGTAGCACGAGATGACGTCGACGCGCTCCCAGAAGAGGTTCATCATGGCCTCGAAGGCGTACTTGAAGGGCGAGATGTACGCGATCCAGACGAGGTAGTCGCGGATCATCCGCGGGTTCACGAGGACGCCGCCGAGGATGAACATGGGCAGCAGGATCGCCAGGCCGATCGGCACCACCATGTTCGTGCGCCGCGCGATGCAAGAGATCATGTAGCCGTAGCCGACAGCGGCGGACACGACGAGGATGAGGATCACGGCGATGTAGAAGAAGAGGTCGGCGCCGTGGCCGATCCCGACCATGAAGTACGCCGGGAGGAGGAAGAAGAAGGGCTGCACGATCTGGTGCGGCAGCTCCGTGACGTTCTTGGCGAGGTACCAGGCCGCCAAGTGGTACAACCCGGCCTTGTGCTCCCTCTCCACCAGCGCGAGCTCGGGCGGCATGGTGATGAACAGCATGATGGCGTTCATCATGACCATGGCCATGGTGAAGACGAAGAAGACGCTCGAGAGGCTCTGCATGCCGAGCTGGTCCATGTCCGGCTGCAGGTAGATGAGCCCGATGCCGACCGAAGCTACCATCGGCTGGACGGTCATGGCCACCACGGTTCGCTTGTTGCGGAGGCGGGCGATGTTGCGGCGCACGAGCACCGCGAAGTTGAACGCAGCGCGGCCGGCCCGCGATGAGTCCGACGGCGCGGCGCGCGGACCCTTGAGCGCCTCGCGGTCGAGCTCGGCGCGAGCACCGACAACAGCCGCGTGGTACGCCGGCAGCGTCGCCTGGTACGTGCTGGACGCGCGGTGGGTCTCCCACGCTTGCGCCAGCGTCTCAATGCGCGCGCTGTCGTCGCCGTCGGCGGCGTCCGCGCCGCTGCGGTTGGAGCTCTCCCACGGCAGCGACGGCAGCGTGGGGCGAACCGACACGGTTGTCACCAAGAAGTCGGCCGCGCCGAAGAAGGTCGGGCAGTGGAACCCTCGCTCCGCGAAGTAGGCGACCGCAGACGCCGCCGGCCCGTGGTACATCACCTTCCCTCCCGCGCCGAGCAACAGAACCTTGTCGAAGAGCGCGAAGACCTCGGACGACGGCTCGGTGATCGCAGCGACCACGGTCTTGTTGCCACTGGAGGCGATGTACTTGAGCTGCGACACGATGGAGAGCTCCATGAAGGGGTCGAGTCCGGCCGTGGGCTCGTCCACGAGCAGCACAGACGCGTAGCCGACCAGCTCGGACGCGATCGCGACCCGCTTCTTGAGCACGGGCGAGAGTGCGATGACGGGCGAGTCGCGGACCGCCTCGAGCCCGTTCTCTCGGAGTACATGGTCGACTCTTTGCTGGCGCTCCTGCTCCGACTGGCGCGTGTGCTCGCGGTGGAAGTGCGCGTGGAAGAGCAGATGATCGCGCACGGTAATGGAGTTGAAGAAGAGGTCGGTCGCCTCGACGAACGCCGTGTGCAGACGCGCCGAAGAAGCAGTCAGCGGCTGTCCGTCGAGCGTGACGGTCGAGTCGGCGCTCAGGCGACCGGGGGTCCGACCGTTGAGGACGTTGAGCAGCGTTGTCTTGCCGGCATCTGGCGGCCCCATGACGGCCAGGAGCTCCCCTGGAAGGGCGAACGCGCTGACGGCGCTCAGAACCGGCGGACTGGCGTCCACGGTCCCTCTCTTGGCCTTGGTGTGCGCGTGGAGAGTGACATCGCGCCACTCGAGAGTCACCGCGGGGCTCTGTTCCTCGGCAGGGATGTCCACTCGGCTGTGGGCGACGCCGGCCGTCGGCGCCTTGGGGGTCTCCGACCGCGCGAAAGCGGCTGACTCGTTGTCCATCTCGCGGCTGCGGAGAAACGGAAGCTGTGTTGTGGGCTGCAAATACAGGAATGGGCCGCCCGACCCCAGCAGAGACGCATGCCGCGACCAACGCGCCGCTGTCAAACCGACATGTCACCGTCTCTCGTCCATTTGCAAGGAGTATGGACACGCACGAGCTTTGGACACGCGCATCGCACTCGGGCGTCAACTTGTAACAGAGTGTTGGTTTCGCGCGTAATCGACTGGTGGTGCTGATGGCGAAACCTGACAAGATTACGCCGAAAGGCTCCAAGAGTAATCGCGCAAGTTAAATGATCACTCTGGCTGACGAAGAGCTGAGCGCTGTGCACGCGCGCTCACACGCGGGTCGACAGAATTGCTTCCGACTTCCGAGACGGCGCTACGTAGCGTCCGATGCACCGCGGGGACGGGGCGACGAGGCAGCGCTGCACACACGAAGCTTGCGACGGCGGAGTTGACCGATGCGCGTGTGGAGAGCGCGCTGCGACGCGACGGCGTGAGACGCGGGCTCGAGTGAGAATGTCAATGGCTCAAGCTGACGTCACAGCAAGCACGTGGAGGTGGTGCTGTAGCGATTGGATCCCAAGGAAGAGGGGAGGGTGTGTGTCAATGACCCAGATCGGAGATCCAGGACGCCGTCACGAGGTAATACACTGCGGGAGTGCATCGCGATCAAGGGAACGTCCTCGCGGGGCGACCCGACGCGACATCTCCGTCGCGCGGAAACTCCAGCTCGTAGTGGGGAGTCGAGACCGAGAGCAACGCGAGATCCGCGACATGGCGACACCACGGGCATGCCAATTAGTCGCGACGTTATTATGTGACTGTGAGCGTTGCCACTGTCTGCGTCGCTTGCGTCGTTCTCGAAAGGGCCGCGCGCGATGCAAACGCGTATGCAGGAGAGCGCTTCAAAACCAGCAGAAGAAGCGGGTTGCACGCCGCATCGCCAGGTCCATCGACGTGTCTGGGGAACGGACAGCGCGTCCAAGTGCCTCTCTTCGGTGCGATCCGGATCGTGCCGCGCTCAAAGGCGCCTACTTCTTGCCCTTCTGCAGTCGCCACAGTGTGCAATCAAGCATTATACGTTAGCCAGATGACTTCCAAGACCATCCACCACTCACAGCAGTCAGGCCACGCACCTTCTTCTTCCTCTTGGACTTGCTCTTGCCGGATTTCTTTGGCGCTGACGCTGAGTGTTGTTGCTGCTGCTGTTGCTGCTGCTGGAGTTCCTCCGTCTCGTCGTTGTCGTTGTCGTTGTCATTGTCGTTGTCATTGTCGTTGTCGTTGTCGTCGTTGTCGTCGACTGCGTCCGCCGTGTCGATCGTATTGTCTGTCAGCGTGAAGGCCGAAACAACGAGCGACTCCTCTGTCGGCGCGACTGCCGGCAACTTGCCTGCCGCGGGAGATGTAGACGCTGGCAGCATTGGAGGCTTGGGTGGGGACTCAGCCTTGGGCGGAGCCTCGATCGCAGCCGGCGTCTCGACCTTACGCGGAGCTTCCATCGCGAGAGAAGCCTCAACCTTGAGCGTGAATGCAGGCTTGGGCGGAGACGGTTCTGCCAGCACGGGCTTTCTTGGTGCTGGATCGCTCGCACGCAAGTCTGATGAAAGTGGAGACGGCGTCGTTTTCTGCTTCGGCGGGCTAGGTGCCGTCTGGTCGACTGCGGGAGCGAGTTTGACCGGCGATGGCACCTTGCCAGCACCTGACTGCAGCAGGTCGGCGCTCCCAGCCACAACTTTCTTGACTGGCGAGTGGCTCGGTGGCTGCAGGGGCTTCGCAGGCGCCAGACCGACTGGCGTCACGGGCTTGGCAGCCTCGCCCGCCCTCTTGCCGTTCGTGACGGGAGCCGTGGACGCGGTCGCAGGGGCCTTGTACCCGAGCGCCACGGCCTTTTGCGCCATGTCCTGCTCGAACCTTTGCCTGCTCGAGCACACGCGCGCGAGCAGAGAAGAATTAGCGACGCATTCTTTGCTCGAGTCGCACGCACGGGGACGAGACGCACGCCTCCTTTCCCTTCTTGGGCAGAAGCGCCTCGTGACCATCCAAACGGTCCTCCTCCTTGGACCCGCAGCACCCCATCGCGCTTCGCCCGAGACTCTTCCAAGAGCTCGACCAGGTCGGGGTCGGCAGCGATCCGAAGCAGTGCACTCGATGGCAGCAGCGGCGGAGCGGCAGTCCGCGTTGCGATCTTTCTCTCCTCGCAGCTCTTTAGGATCTGGCAGCGGGGCAGAAATCTGTCCCACGCGGCACTACCGGTATTTGTCCGAGCCTGATTTGCATACCGGCAATACCGGTTCAATCCGTTTGTCGGCAGTAGATCGGGATCGCTGCACGACAAGGTCGGACGAGCGGAGGCGCATGAGGCGACGTGCTTCG
>JAADYC010000193.1:0-30967 GCA_023338135.1 Phytopythium kandeliae | reverse complement strand
TAAAATACGATACAACACGAATTTCTACCTTACATCGAGTATGCGCGTTCTCATTTTTGGCATCTCTTTTCATGACGATACATTCGGCCATGCGCACTTGCTGACCACACAGTTCCCTCGCCGTGCCCAGGCGCGCTGCTGCTTACACGCGCTCTAGGAGCCGTATATTGCAGCGCTCGCCGCGCGCTCGATGCCGTCCGCGCGTGCCGACGCTCTTTGTATGGAGGCGGCTTTCGGTCACGGCGCGGAAGTGTCGCGGTTGAGACTACCGTATAGTGTATGTCACAGGCGGCTCCCGAATGCACACAGTAGCTGCTTTCCCCTTCAAAAGCGATCAATATTGACGTGGTCGCCTGTGACATACAGCCGAGAAGAGTTAGTGTGGAGAACACAAATGACCGACTGTGTTGACGTGGGTATCGAAGCAGCGACCAAGTGCAATCATTTATATTGGTGGGCATCGTTTCATTGCAAACTGAGGTTACCTCCGCCCGGGACGCTGGGTGGCCACTTTGGGAAGATTCTGGTAAGGGACGATCGACCAAGCGGATGCGGGGGCGAAGGTTGGCGTGCAGGCGCTCGCTACTTTTTATTGTGCGTTTGTATATGTGGCATTGTCGACTACGTCATCGCCATTTGCCACGTTTCGCGCTGTGTCGACCATGTGAAGTGTAGTCAGGCCTGTGACTACCGCGTCGATCGCATCCTGCATATCCACCGGCTCGTCGCGCTCATACGACGCAGCGTCGTGGACGCACGGGCGGTTGAGGCACTTGGCAAAGCCTGCGCGGATTGTCGATTCAGGAATGCTGTCCCATGTGGACTTGATCCACGTTGCCACCTTGTCACGGTCGGGTGCGGTCATGTCGAACGCCGATGAAGAATCTTGGGTGCGTTGATCTTCCAGCTGCTCCTGAAGGTGCTCAATCCAACGATTGCGCAGGCGGTCTTTGAACGGCTTGATCCGCACAGTATCAGCAGGCTGGCACAGCCATGTGAGCCCTGGCGGGACCTTCATCAGCACGATATTGAGCATGGTGGCGTAGGACAGCACCTCATCGACCCAATGACCGCTAAAGCCATCGAAAAGAAGCATGAATGGCTCGCTGAACACACCACGGGGTCCGAAGTGGAACCGAAGGAACTCCAGCGTCAGCGCACAGGTCCTCCACGCGCTCTTGTTGCCGTAGATCTGCACACCGAGCCGATCTTGAAGGGGTTGCAGCTTCTTCCACACGTTACGCCCGAAGCTGTGGCGCTCGCGCCTGTTCACGGTCGCTGTCTTCTCGACACGTGATGGCGTAGCCCTCAGGACGAGGAAAGGCGGGAACTTGGTCCCGTCGGATGCGCCGAGCAGCATCGCTGTCATCCGCTCCTTCTCCTTCTTTCCGCACTTCACCCACACCGTCTTGTCGCCCTTCGACGTGAGCGTTCGTCGTGGCAGCAGCTCGAAGTTCACGCCGGTTTGGTCCGCGTTGTAGATCAGACGAATTCCCTCCGCGCTCATCTTCGCAGCCACGTCTTTGGCGAACGCTGCTGCCTTCTCCGTGGCTTCAACCGGCGTGACTTGTCCCTGCCGAGTCTTGGTGCGAAAGGAGAGTCGATGCCGACGGGTGAACCCGCGCTGCCAGTGCCAGGAGGCGGCAAACAACCGCGAAGAGATGCCGATGTCCGTCGCGACCTGCTGCGCCTTCATTTTGAGCATCGTCGGTGACACAGGAATGCCGTCGCGCCTGTAGTCGTTCACCCACTTGAGGATAGTCGCCTCTGCATCTGGAGAGAGCGTTGTCCCAACGCCAGGCGGCCTGACGCGAGACTGCGTCGCTCGGCTGGAGTTGCTTGCGTGCGACTTGATCTGATCGTGCTGCTTGAGCCACTTGTAGACGAGTTTGCGCTTCGGATTGCGCACATCATCAGGGACGTCTGGAAAGAAGACGGCCATCGTGGTCGCGATGCTCGTGTGCTCGCGGAAGTGACTCGTGACGGCAAGCTTGAACGCATAGGAGTACGCTCTGCGTGAATGCTTGCGCTCCTTCCTGCCATTGCCTCGCACTGGCTGTCGTCCAACGCGTTTCGACATCGTTTGGACAAGGCACGATCCGAAAAGAGCCCTACACCAAGTGACTGGTCCTGGTTTGGTGTGCAAGTGAAATCATTGGGTGGCCCCCAATATGATTTGAATAGAAGACGCCGCTTGCGAATGAAAGTCGCTCTGGACATACACATTACGGTAAGTGTCTGTGCTCCTTCTCGGTTCTCTTCGTTGCTGCATTGCGGATGGTGTTATACAGTTTCATCTTGATCCTCACACAATGATGGATCGCGGGATGATCCATCATCATTTTACACCATGATATCAGGGAACATAGGCTGCAACACGCGCTATTCACTGAATTCGCACTATCACATCGCAGGATATATCAGCACGAACAGTATTGAAGATGTGCCATTTCGCAGAATGGAAAATATATGAGGTGCTATATGGCGCTTTGTATGTCCATGGCGGCGCATACCCACTCCTTCTTCTCCAGCACCGCACGGGCGGACGGCCGACCCCAAGCGCCAGCGGCGGCGACGGCGGCGGCAGAACCAGCGCGTCCTCGCGAGACAGAGAGAGAGGAGCCTTGTGGTGCGCAGCATGCCCACGGTCGGGCTCCGCGCGGCGCGCGGCAGTCGGCGGCGGCACCCGAGCGGCAGCAGCGACGGCGGTGGCGGCGGCGGCGGCGGCGCCTGCACGGTACGGGTCTCGACCAGCCGCAAGCGCGCCAAGAAGCGCCGCGTGGACGGCCGGCCGCCGCTGTCGGTCGCCGGCAGCGCGGCCAGCAGCGCGGCCAGCAGCGTGCGCTTCCTGGACGGCGCCGCGCACGCGCAGAGCCGCGCGCGCTTCGTGCCGGACTCGATGAGCGAGGACGAGGCGGCGGACGAGCGCGCGGCCGCTGTCCGCCGGCGGATGCGCGCGCCGGCGGCGCTCGCGGGCCCTCCCGCGGAGCGCTGTCCGCCGCCGGGCGCGACGCGGCCGCTCCAGTCGTGGCTCGGGCCGCTGGCGTCGGCGATGGACGCGCTCGAGCACCTGTCGGCGTCGGCGTACTCGACGTCGTCGCGGGCCGAGGACGCCGCGCTGGTGGCGCGTGCGCGGCTGGCGAAGCGACAGCTCGAGGCGGCGGCCAAGCGGCAGGTGATGGTGGGCAAGTGGAAGCCGCTGCTGCGCGCGCGGCCCGACTGCCAGGCGTTCGAGTCGCGCAGCGCGGACGGGGGCGAGTTCCGCGTGGTCGCGCGGCTCAACCTGCGCTGCAGCCTGCGCGAGGTCATGCGCGTGCTGGCGACGGACCGCGCCGGCGAGTTCCACCGCAGCATGGCGGCGCTCTTCGGGGACCTGTACGTCTACGGCATGCGCCTGCGGTCGGTCGACTGCCGCTCGCTCGGGCCGGGCGCGGCGGCCGCGAGCAAGAAGATGGCGCAGCCGCGGCGGCGCGCGAGCTTCCCGGCCTCGCTGCCGCCGCTGCGGGTCGCCAAGCTGTCGCTCAACGCCGTGTCGCTGCTGCAGCGGCACGGGCTCGCGTGGCGCCAGCGCAGCATGTGCTTTCTGGACCTGCTCGAGGAGAAGATCGACGACAGAGCCGTGCTGCGCGTCCTGCGCACCATGGACGACGAGGACGGCTGCGAGCGCGAGGACGGCGGCTTCGGGCCCGCTGCGGATGACGCGGGCGAGCCGTCGGCCTCGGGGTCCATGTCCTCGTCCGCAGCCGCGGCCGGCGGCCGGCCTCCCACGCCGACGCGGCGCGACCGGCGGCGCGAGCTGCACGGCCTCGCGGTCGGCTACATGCTGCAGGAGGACCCGGCCGAGCAGTTCACGCGGCTCTTCTTCCACGCGCGCGTGCGGCGCGACGCGCTCTCGCCCGCGCGCCGCGTGCCGCCCGCGGCCGTGCAGCTGCTGCGCGCCATGGCCGGCGAGGCCTGCGCGCTCGAGGCGGTCGTGCAGCGGCGGCGCCTCGGGCTCGTGCCGCCGGCGCCGCGCACGGCGGCCGCGCGCGGCGCCGCGGCCTACTGCTCGGGCTGCGACGCGCCCTTCTCGCTGCTGCGCAGGCGCCACCTGTGCTGGCTCTGCGGCCGCTACGCCTGCCGCAAGTGCTCGAGCGAGCAGGACGTCGAGCGACCCGTCGGCCCGGTGCGCCGCCAGCGCGTGTGCGCCGCCTGCGTGCGCCGCGTCGGGCTCTGCGCGTTCGCCGGCGGGCCCGCACGGCCCACCAAGCTGGCCGCCACCGCCTCCAGCAGCGACAGCCTCGCGCTCGAGGCCGCGGCCGCCGCGCTGGGCGAGATCCCCGAGGACGACGCGCCGCCCATGCTCGAGGACCTGGCCGCCACGGCCGTCGAGGACATTGCGCTGCTGCACGCGGACGAGCCGCGCGCGCTTGGCGCCGAGCGCGCGCCGCCGCCCGCGCGCAGCCGTGCGCAGTCGAGGGCGGCGCTCGAGGACGTCGACGCGTGGATGGACGACGTCGAGCCGGGCGGCACGGTCGCCTCCGAGGCGCGGCCGCCATGGTTCTCATCGGCGTCGGTGTCGGTGTCGGCGTCGGTGTCGGCGTCGACGCCATAGATCATGTGCACCACGCGATTTTATTCCATATAGTAGGATGCGGATTATTGACCAATCAACGTGGTTGAGTTCCCTGTTGCTCTATTCTTCGAATATCATCGTTTCATCCTATGGTAAGGCGTCAATTCCCTCGCGTAGCGGTCCATTGACGTAAAGATGACCACCACTCTGACTCACCTCGGTGGCACATATCCCCCCTCCTCATGCCGCCAACATCAAACGAACAAACGCGGAAAAAGGCAAGGCGAAAGGCGGGCGAGTGAGCGAGCGAGCGAGCGCCACGACCAGCGCGCTCCTCCCTCCCTCCCTCCGGTCTCTGCAAGCGACTCACGCGGGCGGCAGTGCAGGCGGCTGTGGCTCCTAGCGGAGAGTCGACGAGCGCGGCGCGTGCGGAAAGAGAGAGCGCGACGCGCAGACGGTGACCGACGATCGACGCGGTCTACCTCGGGCGTCTGGACCGCGGAATTCAGGCAAACCAGGTGGGTATATGCGTTATGCGCGGCGCTGGTGCTAACGGAGGATCTGGAGGCTGCCGCGACTTACGCTCGCGATGTCCGCTGGCAGTAGGAACCGAGGAATCGAGAGAGCGACGGAGCGACAGAGGCATGTTCGGCCGTTTCTTCAAGAACAAAGAGGACGGTGGCAAGGGCGGGCCGCCTGGCCACCGTCACTCGCAGCCGGGGGCCGTGGGTGGCGCGGCGATGGAAGAGCCGGCCGGAGGGGGCTTCTTCAACTTGCCCCCTCCAGTCGCGAAACCCGCATCGACGCAGGCGCTCGGTGCTGGTGGTAACGGCGTCCCTGGGCCCACCGGCGCGCCGTCGTACTCGTCCCGGCCGCAGACTGCGCCGTCGTACACGTCTTCGTCCTACGGGAATGCGCAGGAGCCGGCAGCGGCGGGTGGCGGCGACATGTTCGGTGGGATGTCGCTCAAGGCTCCTGCTGGCGGTGGCAGCGCGTACCAGTCGGCTCAGTACGGCGGATACAACGCAAGTTCGGCAGTGGGCGGGTCGTATGGAGGTCCTCAAGCCCCAGCGCCTTTGCCCACAGGCTCTGGAAGCCTGTTCAGTGGTCTGGATGTCGCGTCGGGCAGCGGAGCGGCCGCTGGAGGCGTTGGATTGGCACTTGGGAACCATGAAGCGCCGAGTCCGGCTGGCGCAAGCGCGATGCTGGGCAACCACCAAGCCGAACGGAGGAAAACGCCGTCGCAACGGACGGGCTCGTTCAACTACTTGGACGTCTCGAGCGGCGGTGCGGCGGGTACCAGCGTCACGGGTCCGAACGTGTCGATGTCTCGCGGTAGCGCAGGGAGCGCCACCTCGAGTGTGAGCTCCCGATCGAGCTCCAAGGTGGTGAGGAAGAAGAAGAAGTCGTTCCGCCCAGGATTTGGCCGCCAGCTCTCGGACGAGTCGATTGCAGCCTTGCAACGCGGCGACTTGACGGAGGACGACATTCTGCAGCAGCAACAGCAACAAGGGGGTCGGCGCAAGTCCTCCGTCTCGGAGCGATCCGACAGCTCTCGCGTGGCATCAAATCCCACCGACTTGGCGCATTTGCTGCCTCCCGTGACCTCGGGCTCCGTCCTCAGTGGCTTGACGGTCCACGAGAAGCCCACAACCGGAGTGCTGTCGGGGCTCACGGTCCACGGGTCTAGCGGATCTCCCCGACTAGCCAAGGCGAAGCCTGCACGCAGCAGCGTGCTGTCCGGGCTCCAGATCCACGGCACAGCCGACGAGGCAGGGCCGGAGGCGTCGATGGCGGCTGCTGAAGAGGCGAGTGCTCCGTCGCACGCTGCGCCGGAGAAACCGGGACCTCCTCCTGTCCCTGTAGCGCCACCCACGCCTGAAGAGCGGCTGCTGATCACGCTCCGAGACTTCAATGAGAGCGCACTTAGCTTTCGGGAGAGTGTGCAGCGACAGAACGACGAAGAGAACCGCATCCTGGAGCGCAAGGCGCAGCTCGCGAACCAGCTCACGCAGTACGAGATCGACCTGCGGGACGTCGAAGCACAGCAGCACCACGCCGTCGAGCTCGAGGACTTTGAGAAGGCCGACGCGCTGAACGGCACAATCAACAGCGTCAAGCACCTGATTTCGCTGACCAAGAGCGATATCCGGAAGGTGGACAGCGAGCTCGTGGCGTTCGTCAAGGGCAAGGAGAAGGCGTTCGCGAACCAGCTGAAGAGCACTCGAGGGACGCTGCGCGAGCTCGAGAAGTTCCGCGATGACCAAGAGACGGAGCGATCGAACCTGCAGATGGAGTTCAAGAAATACGAGGCGGACGAGTCGGAGCAGCTACAGTTCGAAGGCGAGCGAATCGAGACTGAGATGCATCACGTCAAGGTCAACCTGGAGCACGTCGCGGCCGAGAAGCTCGAGATCGAGAACACGATCGATGAGCAATGCAGCTCGGAGTTCGCGCTCCAGGCGAAGCTCGTCAAAGAGAAGGAGGTGGTCGAAGAGGAAGTGCGCGAGCTGGAACGGCAGCTGAAGCTGAAGCTCGACCGCGTGCACGAAATCCAGAGCGCGATCGACGTGGCGCAGCGCGACATTGACGTGGTGCGCGGCCGCTACTCGCGGCAGCTGAAGCGGATCGCTGACCGCGAGCAGGGCATCTTGCAGACCAAGTTGGAGGTCGAGTCGGACGGTGAGCAGCTTGTGCAGCAACGCGACCAATTCAAGAACCGGATCAGTCAGTACGACACGGACATCGTGGCGATTGGCAAGCGGATCACAGCCGTCCGGAAGGAGATGCGGGCGGCAGCGTTGCTGGCAAGCGTGCTTGAGGTCCAAGAGACTCGCCGCGACCAGTCGATCGTTCGGAAGCGGCAGCACACGGCCGAGCTGAGCACGCTGAACGACGCGGTCGCGGTCGCAGAACAGAGCTTTATGATGCTGCAGAACCAACACGACGAGCAGGAGAAGTCATTGTCGATCCACCGGAACGCGATCGCCTCGGCAGAAGCGATGATCCCAAGGCTCGAGCAAGAGAAAAAGGCAGCGGCAGCGCAGCGGAATTTCAAGGAGGCAGCGCGGATCTCCAAGGACATCAAGGCGCTGGAGAAGGACCGCAGCACGGCCGAGGAAATGATCGAGGTCGTGGAGATGGAACTACAGGACTTGAAGGACCGTATCGCGAAGCGCGAGGCAGAGTTTGAAGAGAAGAAGGAGGAGCTGAAGACAATGGAGAAACAGCTCGAGCTCAACTCACTCTCGGAGTTGTGGAAGGAGGCGAAGCACTTGCGGGTCTCGCTGCGGAAACTGGAAAAGTGCAAGACGGAAGGCCCGGCCGCAAATGACGGCATTGACTTCAGATCGTCCGCTCTGTTACTAGTCCAGGCCGAGTACGATGCATGCATGGTTCAAGTGGATGCGCTCGAGAAGAAGTACGACGTCTCGGACCCGTCGAAGGATGAGCCGGAAGAGGAGAGTGAGGACGACGAAGACGACTCGGTGGACGATGAGTACCACGAGTCGCGTGCTGTTGGCGGTGTTGCATCGCTGGACAGCGACTCGGCATCCAACCAGGTGAACTCGGTCGAGGATGGAGCGAAGGCGCTGGAGGAGATCGCGTCGAAGCTGACTGAGCTGGAGGGCATGATCGAGTCGGCGACTGAGAACGAGGACTACGAGCTCGCGGCGCAGCTGGACGAGAAGGTGGAAACCCTGAAGCGGCGACGCGAGTCGATCCTGGCGTTGACCCACGTCGGACCCAAGGCGGACGAGCAGGTAAATCAGCCAGCGGCGAAGGATGACAACGACGAGGAGGAAGAAGAGGAAGAGGAAGAGGAAGAGGAAGAGGAGGAGGCAGAGCTGAAAGAAGAGGAACAGGACGAGGTCGTCCATCACGGTGAATATGCGACTGGCGCCGAAGAGGAGCACATGCGAGAGCAGTACAGCCACCAGGAGTTCAACAGTCCGGTCATTACTGCGACACATAACGCGCGGGACTTGACTGTCGAGCTGGAGAATGTGCAGCTGCGCATCAAGATGCTGGAGCAGCAGATTGATCTTGCGACGGAGAACGAAGACTATGAGACGGCCGCAGTGTACGATAACGAGCTGGAGGGACTCCGCGCGGAGGAGCTCGAGTTGCAGGGGCTGCTGGGTGGCGACGCGCTCGAGACTGCGGATGTTGCAACGCCTTCGAGCCCAGAACATGTGGAGGAGCGTGCTGTTGCCCCCACCGGCGGCCTATTCGGCGGCCTCGGCATGAAGAACCATTCATCATCGTCTCTTCAGTCCGATCCGAGTGAGCACAAGGGCGAGGAGGGACCTGGAAGCGCCGGCGCAAGCGCCATTGGCGGGCTCTTTGGCGGGCTCGCGCTCAACTCGTCCGCCCAATCGACCGGCAACGTATCTGCGGGTGGCTCGCTCTTCGGCGGACTCCAGCTCAGCAACGGCTCGGTGGGTTCGAAGGGCGAGTCGACCGTGTCGGAGCATGCTGATGAGGTTGCAGAAGAGTTGACGGTCTCGACGACGGTCTCGACGACGACCTCGACGACGACCTCGACGACGGTCACGACAACAGTCGCAGCAGCCACGGCTGCCATCGACGAATCACCGACATCGTCGCGCATGAAGGACTCGTTCTTTGGTGAGCCGCAGGTTCAGGACGCGTCGCCAGAGATGGTGGGTGCGGCCAGCGCGGCCGGATCCATGTTCAGCGGACTCCAGCTAAGTGGCGGCGCTTCTCAAGTCAAGAGCGAGTCGGCGCCGATCCCGTGTAACGAGCCAATTGACGAGGAGAAGGAGAACACGGCGGAAGCGAACGGAGACGCCTCTCCTCACGTGGAGGACAGCATGAGCACAGAGGAGAAGCCCGACGCGCTGTTTGGAGGACTGCAGCTGAGTGAGTGCGCGCCTGAGGTCGCTGCTGCTGAGACAGAGGAGCCGAGCGCCGAGGAAGAGGAAGCGGTCGAGGAGACGCCCAGGAGCGCGGGGGACACGCGCATGACGATTCTGGAGCTGTCGGACCACAGCGAGTCGACAGACCGCCGCAATTCGGCACGGAGCGGGAGCGAGGACCCGTCCGAGTCGTCGGCGGCGACCGCGACGTCCTCTCTCTTCGGCGGTCTGGCGCTCTCGGAGGCGACGATGACGAGCACGACGACGACGATGGCGACCACGTCCACGACGTTCGTCGGCACCCGCGGGCTCGCGGACGACGAGCTGGAGGAGAAGGCGGCGGCCGAGTGAGCGGACTCGTCGGCGCCGGACGACGAGCGGGAAGGAAGGAGATACTGGGAGCAGATGTGTAGTACTGCGTGACTGGCCAACGTCGATCGCCATGGGACGAAACCGCAGGCGCGAGGAACAGAAAACATGGACGAGAAAAGAGCGATGATACGCATGCGGTTGATGGTGCGCGCAGTCGGTCGTCGCGCCTCCTCGGCCTTGAGGTGGGCGTTTGTCGCGGTCTATTCCTGTCGCAGACTCCTGTTGCGCACGAGATGGCTGGCTCGCCGTCCGTTTCCTCCCCCTGGACGGGCTCCTGGACTCGCGCCGCATTCCCGAACCGGCCCCGAAGCGCGAGCGGCCGCTTCGAGATGCGTCACAAGCTCGGCGTCGTCGGGCTCGCGCTCATGACGTACTTCAACGTTAGCGGCGGTCCGTGGGGCTCGGAGCCCATCGTGGCGGCGTGCGGCCCGCTCGTGGGCATGACGGCCACTCTCGTGTTCCCTCTGGTCTGGTGCCTGCCGCTCGCGCTATCGTTCGCCGAGCTCTTCTCGGCCTTCCCGACCGACTCGAGCTTCTGCACGTGGGTGGGCAAGGCGTTCGGCCGGCCCGCGGGCTTCTACGTCGGCTACTGGTCCTGGGTCGCCGGCGTCATCGACAACGCCATCTACCCGTGCCTCATGGTCGACACGGTCTGCGCGGTACTCCTCGGGCCTGCCGCCAGCGCCGCGGCCGGCTCATACGTCGTCCCCTACTGGATGTACCTCGTGCGCGTGACGGTCGCGACCGCCCTGATGCTGCCCACGATCTACAGTATCGACGCGGTCGGCCGCTTCCTCCTCCTCCTCGGCGTTGCCATGGTGCTCCCCTTCGTCGTGCTCCTGGTCGTGAGCCTGCCCCAGATCGACCCGCGCAACTGGCTCGTCGTACGCGACGACCCGAACTGGAGCCAGCTCGTGAGCGTGCTTTACTGGAGCTACAGTGGCTTCGACGCCGCCGGCGCCTACGCCGGCGAGATCGACGACCCGCGCCGCACGTACCCGAAGGCCATGGGGCTCACAGTCGCGCTCGTGGCGCTCACGTACTCGGTGCCGTTCCTGGCGGCCGCGGGCGTCGACAAGCCGCATTACACGCTCTGGGCCGATGGCTACTACCCCATCATCGCGCAGGCCATTGCCGGCCCCGCGCTGCGCTCCTGGTTCCTGCTCTGCGGCGTGCTTGGGAACCTCGGCGTGTACATGGCCAAGATCACGAAGAACGGCTTCCTACTCGCCGGCATGGCCGACCTCGGGCTCGCGCCGCCCTTCTTCATCGAGTACGTGGCCACATCCGATCGCCTCTCGCCGACTGTAGCCATTCTACCCGAGATGGCTACGCTTTCGAGGGTGGGTGGGTACGCTCGAGCGGACCAATGCACTGACTCGCTGACGCATTTCCTGCCTGCCCAGGCGGTCGGCAGCCAGCGGCGTGCCACAGCGCGCAATCCTGCTCTCGTACGGCATCATCGCTTTCATGGCCTTGTTCGACTTCAACGTGATCCTGGGCGTGGACAACTTCCTCTCGGCGCTCGCGTGTGTCACAGAGCTGGCGGCCGTCGCGCGCCTGCGCTTCAAGCTGCCGCGGCTCGAGCGGCCCTACAAGGTGGCCGTCTCGGACCGCGGGCTCGTACTCATGCTCGTCGTGCCGCTGTGCGTCGGCAGCTTCGTGCTCGTCAACGAGTTCACCAAGTCGCGCGTGAGCATGGCGCTCAACACGGCCGCGCTGGTCGGCGGGCTGCTCGCGCACCGCCTGCTGCGCCGCTCGGCCTCGTACCGCGCCGTCAAGCTCGCCGCTCGGCTTGAACTCGAGCTCGAGCGCGAGCGCGGCGACTACGGAAGCGCCGTGCCCATGCTCACGAGCATCGTGACGCCCGAGCAGCCACTGCTGCTCGCAGCGAGCGGCGCCGACGCCGTCGCGAGTCCGCACAAGCGCGTGTTGCGTTCCTGAGCTCAAATGCCGTGGTTTCCCTTTCTAAATCCGTCTACTGTTTTGTGCTAGGCGTCAAATGCACTCTTTCCGAGCATGGAATGTGTGTGTGTGCTGGATACTCATAGATGAACATATCCGAGCACTTCGCCACGCTGAAGACCGGCGGGCTGAGCGAGCCGAGAGGCGCTCGCTTCGGAACGCGGTCGCCCACCTCGAACAGCGTCAAGGGGGCGTCCAAGCCTGTTTCCGCGGCCGCCACTGGGCCGCTGCCATCGCCACCAACGATGCTCTACGCCTTCGGCTAACGCAGCTAACCGCCATTACGATGGAGTCTTCGAGCGTGCGAGGCCTCGTGAGGAACTTGTCCACCGCTCCAGACATCCTGCTCAAAAATGGTAACATCCCTTATACTACAGAAGTATTCTTGTGACAAGAGACATACCTGCACCAAGATGAGATCGGCCTGTTCAAGGTTGACCACGAAGCAAACCCTGCGCGCGTTGGGCTGCGTGGTGTCTCCTTCTGGAGCCCATGCACGAGGCGCCACGCCGGCGTTGCGATCATTGTTTCTACGGGTGGTGCTATTTCAAGGTGCTCGCCACGGGCGTGAAGCTGCTGGAGTGATCGGTTCATCGCGATGGCATGCAGCATCGACGGCTTCAACTACGCCGTTGTCAGCATATACGCACCTGCGGACGGTGGCGGTTCTTTCGTTGGCGGTCGAAGCTGTCGCCACCGGCCATGCTCACCATGGTCGGTGGTGGCTTCAACTGCTGCAGTGATGCAGCGGTGGATCGGCTGCCTCCAGCTCGCCCAGACCGAGGAGCGACCGAGCTTGAGGAGCTCCTCGCCTCATGGAAGCTCACAGATATGGGGAAGCTCAATCAACATACGCGCATCGACTCGACTGCCTGCTCCACGTTAACCTGCTCCAGAGGATCCGCTCGCTAGTCCGCCGCCAGCAGAAAGATCATGCGGTCCCAGAACGCGCCAGCCTGCGACTGGGATACGCCCGAGCTCGACGAGGATGCGCGCGAGCCGCAGGCGGGCTCCTGGTCGCGATGCGGCGGCGTGATGCTGCCGGAAGCCGCGGAAGTCGCCCGACCCGGCGTCCGTGTCGTGCGCGTCCGAGTCTGTGTCCCCGCGGAAGCGCGAGCGCAGTGCGCCGCCGTACGGATTGATGCCGGTGTACACGAGCGCGGTGTATTGCGCTTCTCGGCCTCAGCGAGCACCTCGACCTGGTGGCGCCAGACCGCGAGCTGCTGCTTGAGGCTCTCGACCTCCTCCGAGTGCTCCTCAGCCAGCTGCTGCAGGTACTCGTCGTGCCGGCGCTGCATGTCGGGCACCATCGCGTGCAGCACCTTCTGCATCTTGGGCTCCGCCGACGCGTGCGCGAATGCATACAGTCGAGAGCTGTTGGTGGTAAAGAATGCTTTCTCCCTTTTCAATCGACTGAGGTCGCGTGGTGGCCGATCCGATCGTGCCTGGTCACTCTCCGCCGTTGCATTGTTGATCCGACTCGACTCGCCTCGACTCGCCTCGAGCGGCGCGCAGTGCTTATCGTTCATGTGATGTGCCCAGTCGCTCGCTCGCTCGCTCGCTCGCTGCCGGTCTATCCAGCGATTGCACCCGAAAGACCAAAGCTTGAGCTTGGACGGGAGAGGCTGTGCGGAGACTGACGCGCTGACGCGGCGCTGCCCTGGCGTCCACTGCAGTTCGAAGATCGTCAGCTGCTCTGAATTGTCAGCGTCAAGAGCGGCCGAGAACGTGGGCGAGCAAGCCTTCCATCGACTCCGCTGTGCCTGCTGCTCGATGGCGAGCCGAGCGAGCGCGCCGAGCGGCAAACGTCGTGTACAGCCAGCACCATAAGATACCATCATTTTGGTGTTATTTGAGCTCACTATGTGCGTTCACAACAAGCCAATCTTGAGAAGCCGTACTCTCTCTCTCACTAAGTTTCACTATGTCGAATGACAAACCTGCCTTTTGGCATCACCGAATCAAGTAATATGGTTCACTTCAGCGCGAGACGGTCTCATTCCCCAATCTCCCCTGCGTGCAGGAAGACTGACCGGGTGGTGGGAGCGGTGGTGTTCGTGCACGCATGGGAGAATTGGGTCTCGTCCTCTCACGACCTCGAGTCCTCCGCTCGCTCTAGGTGGATCGAGTCCAAGATGGAGCCGGCGGACAAGATGGATCGTGGCGGAGGAAGGACGATCGCGTGTGAAGAGCACTGCACAACCAAAACACGCTCGTGGTGCGGGAGAACCAGCCGCGGTATCACAAGCGAGAAGGTCTTCTCGTGTTCTCACTGCCATTTGTCGCTCGACCGGGATGTGAACGCCGAGCACAACATCTTCCTCCAGAACGAACACCAACTCGCTCGGGCTCCTGCAGCTCGAGTGCCCGGAGATGCCTACTCCGAGGTTGTTAGTTGCGCGTGAGCTTGCTCACACGCATCGACCCGACACAAAACGGTGTGCATCCTAGGGCCAATGATGGCACTTTGGTATCTCGTGGCAGCTTAGGGATGTATCGAGGCGCAACCAATTGAAGCCATCCTGAGCTTCCGATGGGTCGAGCCCGGCAGCGCGAGCGCAGCGCTTGTCTGTCTTCAAAGCGCTCCGAGCTGCAGACAGACGTCGACTTCTCAACCTCTCCTTCCTCTCCTCATCATGGAGCGCGCGCCACTCGCCATCTCTCTCACAAGTTGCGGTGCCTCCGCCGCCGCCTCGGTTCCATCATCAAGCACTTCGACGCTGGGTACCCACCGAGATTTGTCCGCACCAGCGCTGCTGTCGGCGTCGACGGCTGTGGCAGACGCGGTGGAGAGCAATCCCGAGCCGGCTGCGCTGCCGCACTCGGTGGGCGAGGGAGAAGACGTCGCCGAGCTCGCGCCACTTCTCGCCCGCCAACAGTCCTCGCTGTGGAGCCCGCTCGTGTGCGGCCGAAGCGCTGGCGCCTCACTTCGCCTCGCCTCGCCTCGCCTCGCCTCGCCTCATGCGAGCGAGCGAGCTCTATGCACTTGATTCATCTCTCCATCTCCCCGCCGCCTCCATCCCTTCTTCCTCGACATGTCCCGACGACCTCCCTCCCACGGTCGCAGCCGCAGCCATCACCATCAGCGCGCACCCCGTCGGGCGCCGCTCGGCCGCGAGCGCGCTGACTGCAGGTTGGCGCGCCGTCCAGTCGTGCCACTCGCGCGCTGAGCCGGCTCGCGGCGGTAGAGACCTCCGGTGCTGGCGCGGATGCCTGCCGAGCCTGCAGCCTCGGACTGCGCGGTAAGAGGCGGACCGACGACCCGATGTGTCGACTGCCCAACGCCTCGATAGGATGCGCCGCCGCGCTATGCACTGCCGGAGTGGCAGCGCTGACTGCGACGATGCGAGGGTGTGGGATGTTCATGGGCATTGTCGCCGGGCATTGCCCACGGCCATTGGCGCTGCTGGCAGTGCGCCGCGGACCGCCGACCGGCGCTCGCTCGCTCACTCGCTTGCGCCATGGCCAGTCATCACATGTCAAGTCGGTTGGGCGGCGCGCCGTTGCCGTTGGCAGGCACAAATCCGGATCGCCGCCAGCATCACCGCGGCGCAAATGGTCATTGTGGTCATTTTGATCCCGCAGGTGCCCCGGTTCTGCCGCTATGGCCCGCATGATACGGACCCGGACGAGGGTACACTCGCGCCTGATTGGCTGGATGAGCCCGTGTTTTGATCCATGTGGAGAACCGGCGGCAAGCAATGTGCGCCAAAGCGCCGCCTTGTGGGTGTCTGCACAGGCTCTTTCCAGTCCACATCCAACCGGCGCGAAATGATATCGACATCGGATAGCGGCGGTTCGAGTTTCTCGGCGCGCGCACTTTGCATGCCGCTGATGATCTTCGTGCGGTACCGTAACCCGGTCGTCGACGCCTTCGTATCGCGGCGAGGCTGGCCAGGCTTCGAAGGCGGCTTCGAGGGTTGCTCCGTGCGCTCTCCATCCCCAAACAATCAAGGCCATCGCGTACGGTACGGCGTTTTACTTCAGAGATGACCGTCGGTTGTCTCGAGAAATGACAAGAGGGGATCCTCTCGGCCGCGCGCCTCCACCGTCGGCACTGGGCACTGTTCTTCAAGGTCGCTACAAGAGCGTAGAGAACGGGGAGTGGGACGGCGCACTCCACGACCATTCGCTGTGCCAATACGCGCGCATCGATTGACCCGTATCTGGTGAAGAGCACTTCAATCGCTACAACATCTCGTAAAATATTCCAAAAACTGGGATCCAAACTTCAAAGCGTCTGGACCTCCCAGGATTTCTTTGCCGCCAAGGCTGGTCTGACGCCTTGTGTCCGCGTCTATCTGTCGCTACTCGAGCGTGTCGCTCAGTACGCGGCGCCAAGACGCCCGTTCCGTCCGGACGCACTAGCCAGACGCTACGCCGTCAAGACAGTGGACCACAGCGCGCATCTCCGCCGGCGACGCCGCGCGATGCCTCCGCGAACGCGAGTCGGTGCTTCTCCGCGCGGTGTCTCAATGCAACTCGGCGGCGCAGCCGGCGCGCGTGTGTTCGTGCGTGTCCTGGCGCTCGCATTCCTCAATTTGCTTGCTGCATCGCGAGTGGCGCGTGCGCGTTGCTTCGTGCTCCCCCCACATCCCACGCCACCTCGTTCTCGCGACAAGTAAGTGAGCGAGTGCGCGAGAACGCGTGAGAGCGAGCGAGAGGGAACGACAAAGAGAGAGCGAAAGAGAGAGCGCGCGCGCAAGACAACATGCTGGTCGAGGACCTGTTCGAGCAGGAGGAGGGCTTCCCGCAGACGTGGGGCCCGCAGGAGGGGCTCGTCGACTTTGTGAACGGCGTGCCGGTCGTCGTGCCGGCGGGCGACGCGAGCTTCCTGGGCGAGGCCGCCGCCGCGCAGCGCTACGACCTCACAGGCGCCACCTTCCTGCCGCATCTGGTTGACAAGAAGCCCGCGGCGGCGGCGGCGGCGACGCCGGCCACCCCCGGGGCGGAGCCGGAGCCATCTGCCAACGCCGAGGACCTCGCGCGGTACCTGCCAGTGACCAAGCCGACCGTCGGCCTGGCGTTCGCGGCGTCCTCGTCCAACCACTCGCTGCTGGACGGCAGCGACCTGGCGCTCGACTTCCCGCTGCTGGATGGCGACTCGGCGGGCATGCCGCTGCCGAGCGCGCTCTCGCCGGGCCGGGAGGACTCGGACGCGGCGTCGCCCGCAGCGTCGCCCGCGAGCGCCGGCTCCTCGCGCGACGAGCAGCGCAAGCAGCGCAACCGCGAGTCGGCGGCGCGCTCGCGCAAGCGCACGCGCGAGCGCATGGCGTACCTCGAGAACCTGGTGGACCACCTGATGAAGAAGAACCGGCGCCTCGAGGCCGCGCTGCAGCAGCTCTCTGGCGCCGGCGCTGCGCCGGTGTACGCGCCGGCGGCGGCGATGCCGGTGGTGGCGATGCAGGTGCCGGCGCCGGCGCCAGTGGCGGACGACCTGTTTCGCCAGCTCGCGTGCTGAGCGGGAGGGCGGTCGGCGGCTTGCCTGCCTGCTTCCTGTCCGACTTACCCGCCGGAATGGCGCACGACCGACGCGTCGCGGAGACGGAAGCGCCGCGCGAGAGCTGTGCATGTGCGATGAACATGGAGGGTAAAGCCCGCCGACTGGCGTCCAATATATTTATTCGCCACCACTCCGAGCTGTCGGTCAGCGCGCGAGGGGCACCGCCATGGACTCGCCGCCTCGGCCGCTGTCCGCCTTGCTGGCCGCTGGTCGTCTTGCTGGCCGCTGTCCGCCTTGCTGGCCGCTGTCCACGTCGCCCCCGCTCCTCGCAGGCGGCTCCCTGGTCGCGCCAGCCGCACCGAGTGTCCTCCGGCGCCGAGCAACCGCTCGCGGAGCGTATTAAGAGCGTCCGCTAGCGGCTTCGAGCCTTCTCCGCGCCGCCTCGCGGCCGCAGAGCGCGCGCCACGGCGACCGTCATGGACGAGCATGGCGCGATCTTGGATAGAGCGAGGAGGTGGTTACCCACGGCGTAACCTCTCCTTGGCGGTGATCGTACCCTCCACCCAACAAATCATGCGAACGGTGTTTCTCTTAGGCTCAGTATACTCTAGTCGGAGTGATGGTACGCCACTACCCCGCGGCAGTGCCGATGACGTCCAATTTCTAGAACGATCGGTGGCGGCGGTTTGCTTTGGTGCGGGTTTGGTTGGTGGAGACTGGATCGGTAAGCTAACGTGTTCAATCGCCGGCACGGCAATCGTCCCATAGTGGCTCATTGTAAACTACAAATCAGCACCGGTATTGCGTCAGTAACCGCATATGTTTCGGGTATCCTTTGCGCCGCCCCTAGTTGACGTTGGTGCGCCATGCTCGGCGCATTCGCGAATCTGCTCGCTCGGTCGGAAAGCCCTCCGTCCGTCTCCGTCGGCTTCCCCCGCCCGCTCTTCCTTCCCTCCGCCTGTCCCGATGAACCCGACGCTCGCCGTTGCCGTGAAGAAGGCCGCGCGCCCGGCGTCCATGTCGGCGCTGGGCAGCAAGCGCTTCTTCGCGTCGGGCAAGGACGTGCTCTTCGGCGTGGAGGGCCGCGCGGCGATGCTCAAGGGAGCGGACCAGCTCGCGAACGCGGTGCAGGTGACGATGGGCCCCAAGGGCCGCAACGTGGTGATCGACCAGTCGTACGGCGCTCCCAAGATCACGAAGGACGGCGTGACGGTCGCGCGCAGCATCGACTTCAAGGACAAGTTCGAGAACATGGGTGCCCAGCTGCTGCGCCAGGTGGCGAGCAACACGAACGACGCGGCCGGCGACGGCACGACGTCGGCCACGGTGCTGACGCGCGCCATCTTCAGCGAGGGCTGCAAGTCGGTGGCGGCCGGCATGAACCCGACGGACCTGCGCCGCGGCATCCAGATGGCCGTGGACCACGTCGTGGACGAGCTGCAGAAGCTGTCGCAGGACATTGACGACAAGCAGAAGGTGGCACAGGTGGCGACCATCTCTGCCAACTCGGAGAAGGAGATCGGCGACCTCATCAGCGACGCCATGGAGCGCGTGGGCAAGGAGGGCGTCATCACGGTGCAGGACGGCAAGACGCTGTACAACGAGCTGGAGGTGGTCGAGGGCATGAAGTTTGACCGCGGCTACATCTCGCCGTACTTCGTGACGGACAACAAGACGCAGACGTGCGAGATGGAGAACCCGTTCATCCTCCTGGTCGAGAAGAAGGTCTCTTCGCTCGCTAGCATCATCCCCGTGCTCGAGACGGTCGTGAAGCAGCAGCGCCCGCTGCTTATCGTGGCCGAGGACGTGGAGAGCGAGGCGCTCGCTGCGCTCGTGATCAACAAGATCCGCGGCGGCGTCAAGGTGTGCGCCGTCAAGGCGCCGGGCTTCGGCGACAACCGCAAGGCGACGCTGCAGGACATGGCCGTCCTCACTGGCGCCACGGTCGTGTCGGAGGACCTGGGCCACCGCCTGGAGAACACGACGCCCGAGATGCTCGGCAGCGCCAAGAAGGTGACGATTACGAAGGACGACACGCTCATGTTGGACGGCGCGGGTGCGGCCGAGGCTGTTGAGGAGCGCTGCGGGCTGCTGCGCGGGTCGATTGACCAGACGACGTCCGAGTACGAGAAGGAGAAGCTGCAGGAGCGCCTGGCCAAGCTCGGCGGCGGCGTGGCCGTCATCAAGGTGGGCGGCGCCAGCGAGGTCGAGGTGAACGAGAAGAAGGACCGCGTCGTGGACGCGCTGAACGCGACGCGCGCGGCTGTCGCCGAGGGCATCGTGCCCGGTGGCGGCTCGGCGCTGCTGTGGGCCTCGCGCTCGCTCAAGAACCTGTACGACAACTGCGTGAACCTCGACCAGAAGGTTGGCGTCGAGATCGTGGAGCGCGCGTGCCGCGCTCCCGTGACGCAGATCGCCAAGAACGCGGGCGAGGAGGGAGCCGTGGTCGTGGGCAAGTTGCTCGAGAGCGACTCGCCGACGTTCGGGTTCAACGCGCAGACGTCGCAGTACGTCGACATGGTGCAGGAGGGCATTATCGACCCGACCAAGGTTGTGCGCACGGGGCTTGTCGACGCGTCGAGCGTGGCGTCGCTGATGATGACGGCGGAGGCGCTCGTGGCCGACCTGCCCGAGGAGGCTGGCGCCGCGAACCCCATGGCCGGCATGGGCGGCGGCATGGGTGGCATGGGCGGCATGGGCGGCATGATGTAGGCTGCTCGCGCCGGAGGCGCTCCCAACGAAGGAAGGAGCCGCGCTCAGCCCCGGCAGCACGTCGCATCACGTCGCGTCGCGCCGGCTGCCTGCGCTTGGGGACTCGACCGCAGGCGCGCAGGAGCAGAGCAATAGATGAGAGGTGATGATTATTAGTTGGCGGATCGCATTGCATCGCATCGCATCGGAGGCGCTCGCTGCTGCCGCTGCCACTGCCGCTTCCGCGATCGGTCGGCGCGATCGTGTGGTGGAGCTGCTTGAAGCTGTGGGGCATCCGAGCTTGTCAAGTGCCCCGTCTCTCGCCACCACATGTGTAGCTCTTCAGTCATGCTCTTGGAGGATTTGATGACGGCAGGCAGGCAGTGGATTTTCCGTCTCATGTCGCTGTCGGCAAGCCGCCGCGCCAAGCGAGCAGGAGGGAGAGCGCGCCGCGCGGCATGCTGGTGGCGACGACACTTTGCTTTGCTGCCTCTCGCCGGAGCCATGGCGAGCCGTGCGGTGGGTGCGCAGCACGAGCTGGAGAAGGAGGTGGATCTGCTGCTTGGTCCGGACGCGCTCGAGTGCGGCTGCGGATCGCTCGATGGCGCGCTCCACGCCCCGGACTGCCTTTTCCTCGTGCTGCCGACCGTCGACGGCTTCGCGCCGGCAGCCGAGGCGCTCACCCGGCCGGCGCAAGGCGAGGAGGCGCCGAAGCGCCAGCGACTCACCATGAAGCGCCGCCTCGAAGGCCTGCGGGAGGAGGCGGCCGCGCTCACGCTCACGCTGCAAGCCGAGGCGAGCAGGGCCAGCGCCGCGCGGCTCGAGAGCAACTCGCAGCGCCTAGCGCGCGTGCAAGCGGCCGCCATGTGGAAGAGAGTCGCGGAGCGCCAGCTACGGTTGCGCGCGCGCGCAGAGCGAGAGAACGCGCAGTTGCGCAGACTTGTGCGCTCGCAGAGCCGCCACCTCGCCGGCGTGAGCGTCCTGTTGCAGCAGCGGCCGCACCAGCAGGTTCGTCGCGGCGCTCCGCTCAAGCCGCGTGCTCACGCTGCTTGCTGACAGTAATCGTTCGCGTGGACGCTGGCAGGAGGTTGATGCGGTAGTGAAGAATCTCGGCGGCGTGCCGAGGGCGGTCGCGCTCGCCGATAACTGCAGCGACGTGATCCTCGAGCTGACGAGCCGCCTGCACCGCGAGTACGCGCACTTATCGCGTCTCTGGTCGGACGCCGGGGTGGACGGGCTCGCCGTGCCGACCCGCAAGTGCCTCACGCCTAGCCACTCGGTCCGTGCGAACACTCGGATCTCATACGTCGACCGCGTCGCTGTGCCGTTCGACGCGGAGCTGGTCGAGCGCGCGACGTGGGCCTTCCTCCAAGACCCGCGCCTTTGGAGACCATTCGCAGGAGACCCGACGGTGCGTTGTTGACTGGGCGATCGAGCCGCATCGGCGAACTGGCGAGCTGACCGACTCGTGTGAGCGTCGCGTGGCCCGCAGCGCGCAGTGTTGCATTGCGATGACACAGTGCGGGCTGTGTTCTCGGGTGAAGCGGGTTTCAGTGGCTACGCTACGAGCTTCACGCACGCGTCGGTCTCACGCAAGTTCGTCGAATCCGACCGCACAGTCTTCATGAGCTCGGCATTCATCGAGCCACGAGTCCGAGTCGACGACTCGTTGTCGTCTGTGAGGTTCTTCTTGCTGTCGGCGCGGGTAATCAAGCGTGGTGCGAGCTTATCGACCGGCGAGTGCTCGACTGTCATCGATTCTCTCCGCCGCTCCTGCGCGTTCGACGCGGACGGCATGGACGACTGCAGACGCAAGCTCGAGCCGTACGTCGGCATCGGTCTCGCCACCATGGACGCCACCATGACACACGAGCTGCAGGCCATCGAGGATCTTGCGCTGCAGCTGCAGCGGTCGAGTCTTCGGTGAGGCTCTCTCCGGTATTCCATCGAGCTGCTTAGGCGTGAATGTCACTGGTGAATGTCAAGTGAAGTCCGCATGGCGCGACCCCATTGAGAGCCGCTATGTTCTCGCGACAGCTTAGAATCCCGATTGGCATGACGAATTCACGCGTTGGACTGTGTGTGTGGCGAAGTGGCGTCGATCACAGCTCGCTCGGCGGAGGCTCTTTGGCTTCCGTCGCTGCGCCGCCGCACCCACTTCGACGAGGTCTTGACGGCCGCCGCTGCGCCGCCCGCGAGTGCATGGAGACGCTAGAAGACGACACCGCGCCGCGCTGCCGCGGGCTGTGTCACACACGATGGATACTGTGAAATGCGCTGATAACTCGCAAGTGACTGCTGGACAGCAGTATCCAGTGCAACTTCAATGGCGGCTGTTCTCTGGTGCGCAAACACTCTGATTGCCTCTCGAACAGAATGGTTCCTGATTACGAGTGGAACGGCAACTGCTACTGTACAGAGGCGTCTATGCGGCGGATGACGGCGGAGTCTATCGTAACGCATACTTTGTGCCCATGACAGCGCATCGCACCCGCGAAAAGAATACCTGGGAGGCTGACGTGGTGGTGCCAGTGACCGTCATTTCACGCCTCGGGCCACTGGAATGAGCATTCCTTTTGCTGGACACGCACGCCCCTCCCTCCCTTCGACGTGCCGACATGGTGTTGGATAACTCGCCGGGCTCCTGCTTCATGCGCCGCCTCTAGCCTCGCGTCCCGGCGACTGGGAGGGGGAAGGCAGAACGCGACGCAATGGACCCAACAAGCCAGCGCCAAGCGTCGCCTGCGGGATAGTAGGTGGAGAGGGAGGGCGGACCGGGCGGCCGCTTCGCGCTCGAAATTTGCCACGTGGTTGATTCCCTCCTTGTGATGCCTCCCGCTGTAGGTGATGGCTCTCAGTCGCCAAGTCGCCAGTCTCACAGCCGCACTCGTGCTGCGTTGAAGGTTCCGTCCGGTCGTCCAAGCGAGAGCGAGGCGGTGCATTCACTCGGTGTGATGGATGAAGCGCTCGGGTCGACGAGAAGGCGAGACGCCATGCCATGGAGCGCTCGTCACTCACTCTCCATTCTTCGACGAAGCACACACGCACACACGCAAACCGTCTCGGGCTGATCCATCTGTCTGTCCGTCCGTCCATCCACCCGCCCGCCAGTCCGTCCGTCCGTCCGTCCGTTCGTCCATTCATCCGTCCGTCCGGCCGTTTGTCCGTCGGTCCGCCCACTGCGAGCAGGTGGAGTTTCAACCCAACGCGCGTCAGAGCGAGACGTCACGGTGGTAACAACGTCCGATGCGCCGTCGACCGTTTTGCTGCTTGGGCAGGTTGCCTGTCGTTATGGATACAAGCGAGAGGGAGGACAAGGCGCTGTCACTGGAGGAGACGCTGCTGTTGCTAGACGCCTATCCGACGCGGTTATCGCCGTCGGAGGCGGCGAGCGAGCCTGCCGAGGAGGACCCGGACCCCGCGGCGATCGATGCCGCCATGCAGATGCTCGTCGAGAGTGGGTGGACGTTCGAGGGCGTCGAGGCGGCGCCTTTTGACGCTAACGCGCTTGCCGTGTCCACCCACTCGACCGCCAACAGGCTCGCCGGTCCTCTGGCAGGCTCCGGCACTGATTCAGCGCCAAGTGCCCACCCGCTGCCGGCCCCGGCGTCCGTCGTGGTGCCGCAGTCCCGGATACCAGTGCTTGCGGACATCGACATGCTGCTCCGACATCAGCGCGGTCGCAAGCGCGAGCAGCTCATCCAGCTCCGAGCAATCGCCCAGACGCTTGAGGGTCGGCTCCAGGAGCTCCGGCAGGCGAGCCGGATGCGCACAGCTGCCGACAGCGCCGCGGGCCGCCGCGACGACCACGCCGGGACGCATGAGGCGCGGGTGTGGCAGCAGATCGCGGAGCGCCAGTACGAGGCGCGGCGCAGGGTCGAACAGGAGAACGCGCGGTTGCGGGCGAATCTGCAGGAGCAGATCGAGGTCGCGCGACGGCTCGAGCGGCTTCTCAAGAGATAGCAGCCAAGCAGCTTACCGTGAGCCGCGCGGCCGTTGGTCGCGGACAGAGTAATCGAGATTGCCAAGCTGCGTGTGCATAACACTGCCCGAATCGAGGTGGCCGCCATCGCAGCGCTGTTGTCGACGCTTCATCCTCTTGAACGAGCTCGGCGTCGACGCGCTAGAGGCTCGGACAGAGACGCCAGTCGAGCGGAGGACTGCGCTGCGCTCCCAAGACACGGAGACGGCGCGGCCGATGAGCCCTTCATGCTTGCCACAGCGCCGGGATCGCGCCTCCGTCAAGCAAGCCGGTCGGTCCGATCCGCTCGGCACTCGGCGCTGGCATTGCTGGCGCGACGGCACTATGCAAACGCACGCGCCTACTATCCAGCATGGCGAATCGCGCACGTGCCCCACAAGATCAGACTTACAGAAGGCATATCCTATCGCTCAGAATGCTCAGTTGCCGTGTATCCACGGAGCTGTCAAGTGTGACATGCTCCACCCATCCACACCCTCGATAAAGTGTCCATACATCTGTTTCCTTTGCACTCATCCCGTCGATCCGTGCACTCGACTAAGTAGGCAGTGCGTCATGCACCATTACTCGAAATTTGGCGTCAACGCGCGCTCGGGAAGGACGAAGGAGGAAGAAGCAGCACCGGGCGGCCGCCCGCCCGCCCTTCCTTCCTCTCCTCGACCGGCCACTTCCCCCCCCGCCGCGCGCCGAGTATGGCGTCCTCCTCCTCCTCCGCGGCCTCGGCCCTGCGCCAGCGCAAGGGCAAGAGCAAGCCCAAGGCGTCGGCGGCTGATGCGTTCGCCACGGCGGCCGAGCAGGCGTTCGTTGCGCGCCGCGCCGAGAACGTGCTGCTCAAGCGACGCTCGAGCTGGCAGGTGGCGGCCGAGCACGTGGCCAACCGCCGCATCTACTCGATCCTCGCGGGCGTCGTGCTTGGCGTCATGGGCGTCATGGCGCTGCAGATCTACTACTTCGAGCAGCCGCTGCCGGAGCTGCTGCCGCCCGAGTCGGTGCGTCCGTCGGCCGCCGACGCGGCGTGCGAGGAGCTCCGCGCCGTCTTATCCGTCTATTCCCTGGCTTACCCGTCGCCTGCTCGTGCGCGGCGTAGATGGAGCTCCTGCGCGAGAAGTTTAGCTCGCAGCTCGAGTGGTCGACGCGCCTGCGCGCGGAGCTGCTGGCGTCGTTCAACAGCACGCCGTTACTGAGCAGCGGCGCCGAGCAGCGGCCGGGCCAGCAGCTCGCGCGCGAGCTCAACGTGAGCGCCTACTCGCCCGTCGTGCTCGTGCCGGGCTTCACGTCCACGGGGCTCGAGATCTGGGCCGGCAGCGAGTGCAGCAAGTCGTTCTTCCGGCAGCGCATGTGGGGCACGACGCGCATGCTGCAGCAGTTCATGCTGAACCAAAAGTGCTGGCTCGAGCACGTCATGATGGACCGCCGCTCGGGACTCGACCCGGAGGGTATCCGCCTGCGCGCGGCCAAGGGGCTCGAGGCCGCCGACTACCTCATCGGCGGCTTCTGGGTCTGGGGCAAGATCGTCGAGAACCTCGCCGACATTGGCTACGACAGCAACAACCTGCTCATGGCCGCGTACGACTGGCGGCTCGCGCCCGCGCTGCTCGAGGAGCGCGACCGGTACTTCACCAAGCTCAAGCATACGGTTGAGATGGCGCGCGAGGCCGCGGGCGGCCGCAAGGTGACGCTCGTCACGCACTCGTACGCCACGCAGGTCATTTACTTTTTCCTCAACTGGGTCGAGAGCGAGCGCGGCGGCGGCATGGGCCCCGACTGGGTCGAGCGCAACCTCGAGGCGTTCGTCAACATCGCCGGCCCGACGCTCGGGACCGTCAAGTCGGTCAGCGCGCTGCTCTCGGGCGAGATGAAGGACACGGCGGAGCTCGGCGGGCTGTCCAAGTTCCTCAGCTACTTCTTTGCGCCGTCGGCGCGCGCGGCGCTCGCGCGCTCGTGGACCAGCGTGTACGCCATGCTGCCCGTGGGCGGCGATCGCGTCTGGGGCTCGGCCGCGTCGGCGCCGGACGACGTGGCCGCGAGCTCGCCGCTGACCGAGCCGCCGGCCTCGGCGCTGGTCGGCGCGGACGCGGTCGACGCGCACGTGGCGCGCTACGGCTCGGCCGGGCAGCTCGTGCGCTTCGCGAACGCCTCTGGCGCCAACCTGACGGCGGGCGGCGTGCACGCCGCGCTCGGCGCGCTCGACGCCAACCTCGCGGGCTTCGCGGACGTCGTGAGCGTCGGCGTGGCCGAGGACCCGGGCAGCGACGCGTACGACGCGCCGAAGTACTGGGCCAACCCGCTCGAGTCGCGCCTGCCGCTCGCGCCGAGCCTCAAGATCTTCTGCCTCTACGGCGTCGGCAAGCCGGTCGAGCGCGGATACACGTATGGCGCCAACGCCCAAGACGACGCCCAAGACGACGTCCAAGGCGACGAAGAGGCGCAAGCCGCCGATGCGCCGGCGGCGCGCGTGCCTCACGTGCTCTTCACGGAGCTGCAGGACCTGCCGTGGGTCAAGGACGGCATCCGGTACGCGGACGGCGACGGCACGGTGCCGCTCGTGTCGCTCGGCTACATGTGCGCGCGCGGCTGGCGCGGCCGCAAGTTCAACCCCGCGGGGCTCGAAGTGCGCACGCGCGAGTACCGGCATGCGCCCGTGTCGCTGCTGTATGACGCGCGCGGCGGGCCTGCGACCGCCGACCACGTCGACATCATGGGCAACCACGCGCTCATCCGTGACGTGCTGCTCATCGCCGCGCGCGAGTACGACCGCGTGCCCGAGAACATTTCGTCGCGCATCCTCGAGATCGCCGCCCGCGTCGGAGATCTGTAGGCGAGGCGGCCGCGCGAGGCGACCAAGGGGGCGGCGCGGGAGCAGCAGAGAGAGAGAGAGAGAGAGAGAGAGAGACGGCGCCGGCGTGAGGCGGACAAGGATGGCTAGGGCGGAGGTGCAGTGGCGATGCATGTGGCATTGGTCCAGTCGGATGCGGCTCGCGTTCGACGTCGCGAGCGTTGGCTATGGGCAGGTAGGAGTGGCGCTCGCTCCTTCCGCTCCAATCAGCTCGGCTCGGTGCCAGCTCCGTCGCGATCGTCCGAGGCGCGAGCGTGGCGGGGCGCGAGCGTGGCGACCCTCGTATCTCCATGATGCTCGGCGGTCGAGCGGCTCGCCGCCTCTGCGCGCTCCTCCGCGCCGCTCAGTCATTGCGCACCGCGCTCTAGTCACCGCCGGAACTGGCGCGGGCCGCCTCCGCGCCGGCCGCGGTCGTAGCCTCCTCGGCCGTAGCCGCGCGGGTCGGCGGGCGACCGGTACCCGAACGAGGCCTCGGGCGGCGGCTGGTCGTACGGCTGGTACGCTGGCCGCTGCGGCGGCGGGGCGAAGCCCCCGCGGCCGTTGGCGAAGCCCTGCGGCGCGTCGAAGGGCGGCGCGCCACGCTCGCCCAGCGGCGGCGGCTGCTGCTGCTGCGCCGGCGCGTAGTCGTACGGCGAGTACGCGTCGTACGGCGGCGGCTGCGATGCAGGACCTGGGCCCATGTCCTGCGGCCGCGGGTACCGTTGCTGCTGCAGCGGCGCTGGCTGGTGCGGAGCCTGACCCGGAGCAACTCGCGGCGGCGCTCCGTAGCGGGGCGCGTGGGGATCGAGCGGCGGCGGGCGGTACTCACCTTCCGGCATCATCGCGTACTCGACGACGCGGTCGCCGGCCGGGAGCGGGTCGCGTCGGCGGTACGGCGCCTGCTGCGGCGGAGCGGCCGCTTGGCGCTCTTGGTACGGCGCCGAGTGCGGCCCAGGCCGCTGCCACTCGGCGCCGACGGCCGACGGCGGCGGCCCGTTGTAGCGGTCGTCCGGCCGCGGGCGGCGAGGGTCTTGCGGGTACCTGTGCGGGGCCGCAAAGCCGGCGGGGGCTGGCGCCTGCTGCGCGTACGCCGCGCGCGGCGGCGGCAGCGTGTCGCGGCGGCGGCCGTAGGCGTCGTACGAGCCGGGCGTCGGCGCGTACTGGATCGGCGGCGGCGCCTGCGGCCCCGGGTAGTACCCCTGCGGCTCCTGCTGGCGCGCCGGGCGGGGGAACTGCGGGTCGTACGGGTCGTACTCCTCTTGCATCCTCGGCGGTCGCTGCGGCGCCGGATCGAACCGCGCCGTGCCGGAAGCGCCGGCGCCGGCGTCGAAGCCTGGCCCAGTGGAGCGGGACGGCGGCCCCGCGTCGCGGCTGTCGTAGTAGGGCCTCCGCGGGTCCCGGCGGGGGTCGCGGCGGTACCGGTCGCCCCCTCCCCGGCCTGCGTACGGGCGGCTGTCGTCGCGGCGGAAGCCTCCGCGGCCGCCGCCGCGACCGCCGTCCCAGCTCCCGCCCCGCCCGCCGTCGCGGCGGTAGCCACCGCGGCCGCCGCGCGTCGAGCTGTCGCGGCCGTAGCCGCCGGTCCGCGTGCCTGCAGAGTGGCTCGGCGCCGCGCCGAGGCCGTCTCGCGCGGACCGCCGCTTCTCGGGCGGCTGCGGCGAGGTGACCTCTCCCTGCTCGGCCGCGGGCTCCTTCTTGGGCTTCGTCCCGGCGCCGCCAGCGCCGCGGTCCTCTCTCCACAGCTTCTCGGCCTCCAGGATGACCGACACGATCGCGCGCTGCAGAAAGCCCGGCGCCAGCGCGGCGAGGTTAGCCGCTGCGAGACAGAGTGCGCGGCTGAGCGAGCCGCCCGTACCTGCTGGTTGATGCGCACGGGGTCCGACGTGACCACGATCTCCGGGATCTTCATGTTCTCGAGCGAGATCTGCTGCGCGCGCAGCGCACTCGTGCGGTCCATCGCGCAAATGTTGAGGAACTGCTTCTGCGACGTGAGGCACCGGCTCACAAAGTCGTGGCGCTGCTCCAGGTGCTTCATCTTGAGCTCAATCTGCCCGCGCGTGTCCTCCTGCCCGAGCCGCTCCTCCGCCTTCGCCTGGCGGTCGTACAGCTCCGAGCGCTCCCGCATCTGCATGCGCACGAGCTCTTGCCAGCGGTGGAGCGTGTCGCGGTCGCGTTGCTCCTGGTTCGTGCACAGCTCGCGCACGCCTTGGAACACGGCGCTGTCAGTCAGCGCGTCCGACAACCGCTCGACCAACTCGTTTGGGAGTTCGCTCCCGGCGGCCTTGTTGATTCCGCCGTCTTCGTTCGTGAGCGGGTCAAACAGAAGGTGAGGGCACTCGGTAATGACCGGCAGAGCCTTGGGGACTTGGAGGAGGAAGTCCGCCGGCTCCTCCAGCGGCTCGGCCTTCACCTCCGCCTGCCCAGGCGGCGCCGACGGCTCCGCGCCGACCTTCGCGCGCTTGTTGGCGCCTTCGTCGTTTGCACCGTCCGCCGGGCCGGCGCGTTTCGCTGGCGTCGGATCCGAGTCTACGACTTTCTCTAGCTCTGGCGGCACCGACTCCTGCCCAGTCTTGTCGACGAACGCTAGCGCATTGCCGCCGTCGACCACCAGTTCGGGCGTCTCCTCGATCTTCTGGACCTCCTTGTCCGCCGGAGCGTTCGGCTCCGAGTCCACAGCGGCCTCAACAGCTACCTCAGGCGTGGCGATGGAGCCTTCAGCCGCGTCCGCCGGCTGCTCGACGGTGTTGGTGCCAACGAGCGCGCCGGCGGCGTCTGCGCTATCGCTACTACTGGCCTGCGCAGTGCTAGCAGCAGTGTCGACAGCCCCGTCACAAGCCTCTGCGGGCTCTGCGACACCTTCAGGAAGTGGGGAAGGAGCACTGTCGTCCGTGGAGATCGTGGCGGCAGTAGGAGACGTGGAGGCGGTAGGAGCTGTGGCCGCCGCCGCCGCCGTGTCCGCAGCAGGCGCCGCGGCGACACTAGTAGAGGGCACGTCGGCGCTCTCGATAGCCACCTGCTGATCAGACGGCAGTGCCGTACCGTTTGTAGGGCTTGTGCGCGCCGACGGCGTGCCCAGCGGCGCGGCCTGCACCTGCGCCTGGAGCGCCTCGAGCGTCACGTTCGAGTCAATGTGCTCGTGCACGAACGCATGGAAACGCGTCCACACCTGCTCCCGCTCCGCCTCCTGAGCGATTGGTTCGGCCCGGCGTCAGCTCTGCGCGCCAGCTCCCCCTCCCGCGCCACACCGAGTTCAAGGCAGCACACACGCCCTCGCACGTACCGGCACGGCGTGGATGGCGCGCGCAAACACCTTGCGCGCGTTCGAGAGCTTCTTGCGGTCCACGCAAAAGGCGGCGTACTGCAGCCAGAGCGAGGTTGCCTCGCACGTGACGGCGCAGCCCACGGCACTCTCAAACACTTTGGTCGCCTGCTTGAACTGGCGCAGACCGATCTCCAGCTGCGCGTACCGACCCCAGAGGTCCGCGACGCGCGACACCGCCAGCGCGCGACCGCTCGAGCCCTCCGGGAGCGCCTGCGTCGCGCGCACCCACTCGCCGAGCACCGCGTCCACGTCCGCGCGCGCCTCGGACACCTTTTCGTACTGCCGAGGGGCGATCCAATCGACCGATCGAGCACGAGCGCGCCGGTCGGTATACATTCTTCAAGAGCGAGAAAGTGCGGACGCGCGCCTGGACGCGCAAGGCGCGTACGTACGTTGCTGCTTTGGATCAGCTCGCTGGCACGCCCGACGACGGCCGCGGGGTCCCACTGCGTCTCGTCCGCCATGTCCCTCGCTCTCAGCGGCCGGCGGATCCCTTCGCCGCCGCCGCCACGCCGCGCAGTCCGAGACCTTCGCGCGCCTTCGAGACGGTTGGTGTCCCCGGCAGTTGATGGCGGGTCGCTGAAAATGAGGTTTTATCTCGGAGCCGACGGCGAGCGTCGCTCATCAAGGTTTTTCAGCAGCAAATAGGAGCAGCCGCACGGTCTTGAAAGCTGTGATTGGCCCAAATTCCAGCATCGAGGAATAGTGGGATCAAGCTAGAACGAGTGATGGTCGAGTAGAACGATTATTTCGTCCAATGGTGCGGCGTCAGCGGTTTAGCAGCAAAAGCAAGTCGGCAAATGACAAGGATCAATGGGATGGATTCTCCAACTTGTCGACGATCGTCATGTACAGCTCCTGCATAGCGATGCAAAAGCGATGGATGCAGTGGCCCCAGGCGTGCGCTCCGACACTCTCAGCGCACTCCGACGCCCTCCGACG
>JAADYC010000192.1:0-30998 GCA_023338135.1 Phytopythium kandeliae | reverse complement strand
CTTCGATTCCGCGAATCGTCGAACCAAGTCGAGCCGAGCCGAGCCGAGCTGAGCCAACTCAAGCCAAGCCAACTCGAGCCAAGCCAAGCCGAGGCAAACATGGAGGACCGAGGCGAGGCAGCGGCGGACCGATGGAAGGCGCAGCGGCGCGCAGCCACACTCGATGGCGAGGTGCTGGAGCGCGCGCACGGCTGTGTATGCACACGTGAGCAGCGCAGATCTAATGTGGTGGTGGGTGCGGCGGTTGGTGTGGCGGACAGATCCGCGAGCTGAGAGTTGCCATGGGCGAGCTCGACTCGGTGCGACCAAAGAAGGTAGCGGACGCGCCGCGCCGATGAGCGCGACATCAAGGCGATGGATCGTATGACCGCTGACTGAGTGCAATCGGCGGTGGCGACTCGTGTCAGTCCACATACGTGAAACGCGCCGGCGTGTTCTTCCTTGAGCGGCGCGATGCCATCGTTAAGGCCAAGCGCAGTAAGTCTCGCGGGGTGTCCGGACTCACGGACGATGCCTATCTGTGCAAGCCTGCTCACGTCGCGCTCGCGGGCGTTGCCTACCGCGCAGACGAGCTGAAGGGCAAGGAGGACGAGCGCCGCGAGGTCGGACTGCAACTACGCCCTATCGGGCCGCAGGTGTAAGGAGCGCGGGACGGGAAGAACCCGCCTCCGCGCTGCCGCCGCCCCATCCATCCAGATGCATTCCTGCTAAGCCCAAGCCTCGTGGGGCATCGCGGGCTCGAAAGGGAGGGCAAGACGCCGCTGGCGGCAATCATCACGATGAGACGCGGTGGCGCTCGCGTCACTAGCGGGGAGTATAGAATCAGAGTGTTGATCATTTGCCTTGCCGTCTTGCATCCTAGTTCAAGGCGCACATTTGATCGCAAAAGCGGAAAGGTCGAGGCGGGAAGAGGAGGGAAGAGGGAGAGCGATGGGCAAGAAGCTCCTGGTCATTGGCGGCGCCGGCGCGCTCGGCCGCGGCGTCGTCTCTCGGTTCGCGCGCGCGTCCTGGGCGACGCTGTCCGTCGGCTTCACGCCGAACGACGACGCAGATGTGCGCAACATCGCGCTTTCCAAGGACGCGAGCGTGCTTGCGCAGGCGGATGAGGTGCTCCGGGATGCCAGCCAGAGCCTGGGGGCGATTGACGCGGTTGTATGTACCGCGGGGGGCTGGGCCGGCGGCAGCATCCGTGACACCGAGGCGCTCGCAGCCGTGGCGCAGATGCATGCCATGAACACCGAGTCTGCTGTCCTCGGTGCGTGGATGGCAGTGCTTGCTAGATCGTCGGCAATTAGTGGAACGACTGAGCCGTTTGTCTTCGCACAACTAGCGGCGCACTTGGCGAGTCGGCTCTTGGCACCTGGCGGCCTGCTGGTTCTCACCGGAGCTGCGGCCGCGCTCAATGGTAAGGCGAGACTGTGTCGCTTGCTCGGAGCCATGAGATTAACAGTCACGCTGCTGTTGCTGTGCACGATCCGCAGCGACGCCAGGGATGGTGGCGTACGGGATGAGCAAGGCCGCGACACACCACTTGGTCGCCAGCACTGCGTACGTCCACCACCGACTCGGTAGCGCCTGAGCTCTATTTTACAACGTCATCTATCTCTATAGCCCAGAGCTCCCGCGCGACGCGACCGCGCTTGCGGTGCTCCCGGTGACGATTGACACGCCGACGAACCGCAAGTTCATGGCGGACGCAGACTTCTCGTTGTGGACGAAGGTGCGTCGACGCGTCACACCGTTGAGCCATCGTGCCGAGCACCACTTGACGGCAGTTGAATGCGTCGCACTGCCGTTCCAGGTCGACGTAATCGCCTCCAAGATCCTCGAGTGGGCCGAAGAGCACGACAGTCGACCGCCGAGCGGCCACCTCGTCCAGGTGGCGACGCACAACGGGCTCACCACCTGGACAGACGTCGGGAGTCCGTTCATCCAGTCCCAGTGAACTACTCATGAGCGGCATGTGAATCACACGGCGGTGCCTCGCCTCAACGTGGTTGATCCCTTGCGCTCTCTAGCGCGGGTGGTGTTAGCAACCCGCGACCATTTGCCTCTGTTCGTCAAGCGGAGCTCATTGTTTGTGTGCATGTTTTGCGCATGTCACTGATTCATTCCCGCGTCCCGTTCAGTTTGTTCGAGCTCGATCCGCGTCACGTGACACCCTCGCTGGATCCGGATCGCTCCTCCATTCATGTCCACATGCCCACGATGACTCGTTCGGCGCCACTCATTGCGCGAGGTTGGTTGCACAAGTGCCCAACCTGCGCTCACGTCGTCGGCTGCTCACACCTTGCAGTTCTCCGGTGCAACACCCATGGCAGTGTCGGCCATATTCCGCCGGAAGTGATCGCAGAACGCGCCGAGCACGCGTTTGAACTTGCGCGAGTTCTCGATGCACTCCTGCTTCGAGATGGTCACTGCGAACTCACCGCGGAACCGCGCGGCCACATGCCGCCCGAGGTATCCGTCGTCCGCGAGCAAGCGCTGCAGCAGTTCCTCGCTGCGCTGCCGACCAAAGTACACCCAGCACGAGCGCACAGCCTCGGCGATCTTCTCGAGCAGCGTGGGCGGCATCCCGCCGGCCGCGGCGTTGAACAGCGCCGCGAGCACGTGATACTGCAGGTCCTTCTCGAAGAACAGCGTCTGAATCAACTGGTGCAGCATCAGCTTGCCAGCGTACTCCGGTCCGTGCACCAGCTCCGTCGGCGTACGCAAGATGATGCCGTAGAGCGAGCCGAGTTCCAGCAAAAACTCGAGCGTGGCGCCGCCCACCTCGGGGTTCTGCGACTTGAGCGCATGCAGCACGAGCGCCAGCACCGGCTCGAGCTGGTTCGATTGCACCAAAATGGACGGGTGGTGCGTCCCGCAGCTCGCGATTAGCTCCAGCAGCGCCGTCACCAGCGCCGGGTTCTCGTCCACGCTCCCGTCCGCGGCGATCTTCTGCCGTGCGTTCTCCGTGACGATCACCACGACGCGTGTCAAGCTGTCGGCCGTTGCCAAGTCGTCGCCCGCACACGCGATGATGCTCTTGATCACACGAAGGTAGTTGCCGTCCGAGCTTTGCGCGAACTGCTCCAGCAGCGTCGGCATGATCCCCGACGCGAGCTCCAGCGCTTGAGAGCGCAGCGAGTCGAAGATCCCGACAAACAGCGCGCAAAACCTGTCCACAACCTCCTCGTTCGAGCCGTAGACGCCAATGATGGTCTTGATCGCCTCCCAGCGGCTTTGGAGGTCCACGAGCACCGGGTGTGGGATCTCCTGGTCAATGCGCGGCGGGATCTGTGTCGCCAGCAGCCGCAGGTGCTCGATGAGCTCGCACAGAAACTCGGCCGCCTGCTCGTCCGAGGCATTCAGCATCGGGAACCGCGACTGGAGGTCGTCGAACATGACGCCCGTCATTTGCTGCACCATCGGGAGCGCGTCCTTGTAACTAACCGTCGCGAGCACCTGGGCGACTGCATCGACGACGATGCGCAGACTGGCCGGGCCTAGAATGGCAGCCGGCGTGCCTGCTGCCGCGCGATTCGAGTGGTACAGGCGGAGGATCGCCTCCATCCATGGCTGGTTGAAGAAATGGACGCCGCAGCGGTTCGTGAGCTTGCGCAGTGCGACCGCGCCGAGGTGGTCTTCCTGTCCGCCGCTGCGGAACGGAAAGTCCTTGTCCGCCTCCGAGACCTCGAAGCTGTTCGACAGGATCCGGAACGCGTACGTCTCGAGGAACTCCGGGTGGCGCGCGAACCAGTGACTCGTGACGCCCAGCAACACGGTTGTCGTGCGCAGGAGTGCGCGATGCGATGGCTCCTTCCGCGATAAATAGTCAAAGAGCTGCGGAACCAACGACATATCGGCCTCGCGGATCGACTTCGATAGCGCGCTCAGCGCGTGCACGTACACCTCGGTCCTGCGCCACCACTATGACAAGCGTCGGCGTTCACAGCGTTAGCACGTAGGCAGACAGGCAGACAGCGCAATCATATGGGAATCAGCCAGGCACAGACAGCGACTTACGTCGGCGGTGACCGGTTCCGTCTTGACCAGATCGTACTGGCGGAAGATCAAGTGGATGGCGTCCACGATGAACTTGTCCTCGCTCGCGACCGTCACCGTGGCGAGGGCACGGAAGACACCGCGCACATCGCTGCGGTAGGCAGCGAAGCGGTCCCTTGCCGGCTCCGGGAAGCTCTCAAAGTCCGCGGGGAACTCGGTGCGCTCCACGAGGATGCGAAGGAGCCGCGAGATGAACTCATCAAACGCGACCATGCGCTGCTCGTTCTTGCCCGACACGTATGTGCGGAAGTCGATCCAGAACTCCATGGTCGCATTCGACACGTCGAGGTCGTCCAGCGACGTGAAGAACAGCACCGTGTCCAGGAACTCGTACACGAGCGACCCGGGCCGCAGGTCCATCGTGTAGTCCACAAAGTACGTGATGAATGACTGACCGCACTCGGCGATGGCCAGCGCGCATCCGGATAGACACGCTGTCAGCACTGGATCGACCGCGATCTTTTCGCGGAGCGACGCCTTGGCTTCCACCGACCCCGATCCTGTGACGGCAGCAATACGCTCGGCAATGTGCTTGCCGAGCACCACGAAGTTGCTCATGACAAGCTCCATGAGCGGCACGTGCGCGTCGTTCTGGCACGCACTGACGACTTCGCGGATCACCAGCAGCGCCTCCTCCGAGCACACGGGCTGCAGCGTCTCGCGGAACGCGCGGTCGAGCAGCCCCGACTCCATGACGAGGCTGGACGCGACCGTGCCGTAGTCGACCCAGCTGCTGAACGCCTGCAGCAGCAGTCCGCGCAGACGCGCCTGGCCCTCGCTCGCGTCGATCGTCGCGGCGATGGATGGTAACACCGTCTGGATGACGTGCGCGGCCGAGCGCTGCACCATGACCTCGCATTGCGCGCGCCTAGCCTTGGAGAACTTGACGCGCTTGTTCTGCACCTCCTCCGGGATGACTTTGAGCGTGAGCAGCACGGCAAAGTTGGTGCGCAGCGACGACGCTGGGTCCTGCACCGGCGAGACCTGGTTGTGCACCAGCCACTCGACCGCGCCGACGATCGAGGGATCGCCCGCGTCCCCTGCTTGCGGCTGGTGCTCGTGGAAGCGCAGCAGCACGACCGCGATCGTGAGCGCCAGATGCGTCTGCACGCTCGATTCCTCGGCGTCCACCTGTGGACTCGTGAGGATGTTCCACAGCTCGTGACACAATATCCCGAACTCCTTGGCCACGCCCACGTGCTCGGCGCGTTCCTCCTCCGACCAGCTCGCCGGGTCCTCGAGCTTGTAGCGGCGCATGTACGACGCGGCCGCGTAGTAAATGGTCGACGCCGCGAACACGCGCTCCGCCTGCGCGAGCGCGTCCGCGTGCATGTCGCCCGTCACCACGCGCGGCGTCTTGAGCACGCGCAGCGCCGCGGGGGCTGCCTCGGGCGACCGCTGGAACTGCTGGAGCAGCGAATCCGCGCGCCGGCGCACGCGCGGCGTGCTCTGCGGGCTGTACAGGTCGTGCAGCGCCGTCGTCACCGTCAGCGCGGCCATCTTCCCGGGTTTCTCACGCACTGGGCGAGACGCGGTCGCGCTTCACCAGCAAGGCGTCCTTTCTTGACTGTTGCGGAAGCGCCTGCGTCCTTGGCGCGCGCCGAGGCGTCTCAGGCAGAGACAAGCGAGAGGCGCCTAGCGTCGACACGCGCGCGCGGATATATCTATCTATATCGCGCTCGCAGCCCTGGCTGCTCGGGCGTCTTGTCGCCGCCTGCCTGCCTGCCTTTCCGCGCGGACCTTGCTTCGCGGCGGCGGCGCTTCGGCAATACAAACGGCAATACAAGCCTCGAGGGCGAGGCAACTTCCACGCCGACTCGGCCCTGAGCTGCAAGTGATGGTGATGGGAAAATAGAGCCCAGAATAGGAGGATCGAGGTACTTGATTGTTGTATGATCCGAAAATAGAATGTGGTACGAGAATGCTTGTCGCCCTTGCGCGCCACATTTCCGAGTGAGTGCATTTTTCTTCGATGCGGGCATTCCACTTCACTGGACTTTGCCAGCCTCCATCTCGACGACAGAATGCGTGCGTGATACCGAGTCTGCACTCAATCGGGCGTCTTCCCAAAATACAACTCGCCAAAAGCCTAATCTTCGTTTCGACCGAGGTCCCTCCAAGGTCGCTCGAACGATCCAGGCGTTTGGCTCCTCCGACGTTGAAGCCAGCGGCAAGCCAGCGGCAAGCCGAGCAAGCTGGCGCAGCATACCGCAGACGCAGGCGAGGTCGAGGCGCGCTTGAGCGATCAATCGATCGGCCACTCGCTCCTCGAGCTCTTCGGAGCGGATCAGCACGCCAGATGCAGCGGGTGCCAAGGCGTCCTCGCACTCTTGCCAGTCCTCACAAAGCGATCGACGCCGGCGCAGCCGCCGCGGCCTCCATCCGCTCGGAAACTGTAGTTCTGGTCCACCTCCATCTGCTGGGAGTCCATGTGCTGATGCCGATCGATCTATTCCACATGCATCGCTTTTCAGGTGCGCGCGCACGCAGCCTTTCCTCCTGGACACCACAGCGACGATGCTCTTCGACCGCGCTGTACGTTCCACCGCTCCAGCCCCGATGCCTGCGCCCCCCTCCGCCGTCACCGAACCGACGCTGCTGGAGCCACGCTGCCGCTGCGGCCGCCGCTGTTAGCCAAGAGTGACGTGTCGTAGAGCGGAAAGTTCAGCGCAGTGACCAGTGGCTAACCTGGATGCATCGGTTTGGAGAGGTGCGTGGCGCACGGACCTCTGTAAATCTCTCGATATCTTCCTGGCCTCTACAAAGAAGGCAAAAGCGCCACCCATTCCAACTTGACACACTCGCGCAACGTATCGCAGGCATCGGGACTAGGCTTCATACTAGAGTGGAGTCAAGATGCCTAGAATTGGAGTTTCGCGGCGTTGGCGGCACACAACTAGTCTATTCAGAGGAAGAAAGAATGCTCGAGAGTCCAAAACAGGCGAAACGACTGCGGGTCTGAACGTAGCCTACTTTGCCGAAACATCACTCTATCTGATTAGACGGGGTATCCGATTCAACAGACTGCTTCGTGGCTCCCTCCCGAGCCCCCTCCGCACTCCCAAAGCGCGCGCGCGAAGAAGCCGACCGACTCCTCCTGCTTCCGGCGCGCGCGTCCGACCCCGCGCGTCGCTCGATCCTCCTCGGAGCAGCAAGCCGCCGCCACCGCCGCCGCCACAGCAGCAGCAGGAGCAGCAGGAGCAGCAGCAGCAGTAGCGACTGCCGCAAGAGCCTCGCCAGTCGCGCAGAGTCCCGGTAGCGAGCAGCAAAGGCAGCGAGTCCTCGGATCGAGCGGTCCTTTCCCGTCAAGATGTGGTGGAGCAAGACGGCGGTCGCGGCAGCGGCGGTCGCGGCAGTGGCCGTGACAGCGCCGCTCCCCGGCGCGGACGCGGCGTTCTACGTGCCCGGTGTGGCGCCCGAGTCGTGGGCGGCAGGCGAGACGGTGTTACTGAACGTCAACAAGATCACGTCGACCAAGACGCTGGTGCCGTACGAGTACTACTACCTGCCGTTCTGCAAGCCGACGTCGACGAACGAGCAGCAGGAGAACCTGGGCGAGATCATGGCTGGCGACGCCATCATGGACTCGCTGTACGTCATGCAGATGCAGAAGGACGCGCGGTGCCAGGTGCTGTGCAAGCCCATGGTGTACTCGGCCGACGAGAGCCAGCAGTTCATCGAGATGATCCAGAACGAGTACTACGTGCAGTGGGTCGTCGACAACCTCCCCGTGCTTTACCGCGACCCGACGGACTCGTCGCCGAACGGCGGCGGGTCGTTCAAGCGCGGCTTCCCCGTCGGCGAGGTGGACGAGGACGGCAAGTACCTGCTGTATAACCACGTGCGGATCATCATCTCGGTCAATGCTGACCCGTACGCGGCCGAGGACGGACTCACCAAGTGGCGCGTCGTCGGCTTCGAGGTCGTGCCCACGTCGATCCAGCACGCGTACGAGAACGAGCCAGTGGCAGGCCAAGAGCTCGACTCGGACACATGCGGCAAGTTCGTGAACATTGAGGAGGTTGCGCAGAACAACTACCAGTATCTCGATCCCGAGGGTCAGACGACGGTGCTGTACACGTACGACGTGCAGTTCGTCAAGTCGGACATCCCGTGGGAGGAGCGCTGGGATCGCATTATCAGCAGCAAGAGCTCGAACGACCAGATCCACTGGTTCTCGATCATCAACTCGCTCATGATCGTGCTCTTCCTCACGGGCATGATTGCCATGATCATGCTGCGCACGCTGCATCGCGACATTGCGCGCTACAACGAGGTGCAGACGACCGAGGAGGCGCAGGAGGAGTCGGGGTGGAAGCTCGTGCACGGCGACGTATTCCGTCCGCCGCAGCTCTCGCCCATGGTCTTCTCAGTCATGGTCGGCACGGGCGTCCAGGTGTGCTCGATGAGCGCGACGACGATGGTCATCGCGCTGCTCGGCCTGCTCTCGCCCGCGAACCGCGGGTCGCTGCTGACGACGCTGCTTCTGCTGTTCGTGTTTATGGGGAGCTTCGCCGGCTACTTCTCGGCGCGCACGTTCAAGATGTTCTCGGGCAAGGACTGGAAGAAGAACACGATCTACACGGCGGTGCTGTACCCGGGCACGCTCTTCAGCACGTTCTTCGTGCTGAACCTGTTCCTCTGGGCCAAGGCGTCGTCGCAGGCGGTGCCGTTCGGCACGCTGTTCGCGCTGCTCGTGCTCTGGTTCGGCGTGTCGGTGCCGCTCGTGTTCCTCGGCAGCTACTTCGGCTTCAAGGCGCCGGCGATCGAGCACCCCGTGCGCACGAACCAGATCGCACGCCAGATTCCCGAGCAGGTCTGGTACCTGTCGGCGCCTTTCAGCATCCTGGTCGGTGGCATCCTGCCGTTCGGCGCTGTCTTCATCGAGCTCTTCTTCATCATGTCGGCGCTGTGGCTGCACCAGATCTACTACGTCTTCGGCTTCCTGTTCATCGTGCTGCTGATCCTGGTCGCCACGTGCGCCGAAGTGACGGTCGTCATGTGCTACTTCCAGCTCTGCGCCGAGGACTACCGCTGGTGGTGGCGCTCATTCCTCACGTCGGGCTCGGCGGCCATCTACCTGTTCCTCTACTCGTTCCTGTACTTCTTCACCAAGCTCAACATCACGGCGTTCGTGTCGGGCATCCTGTACTTCGGGTACATGGCCATGATCTCGGTCACGTTCTTCTTCCTCACGGGCACCATCGGCTACTTTGCCTGCCTCTGGTTCACGCGCAAGATCTACAGCTCGATCAAGATTGATTAGATCAGCGCTGCCGGCCACCGCGCGTCCGATGGGAGGACGCGTGCGGCTCGGACCCATTTGGGAGGAAGAGGAAGGCGACGACGACGAAGTGGAGGGACGCGGCGCGGTCTCCAGGACGCGCAGCCGCGCTCGCTCATTGTCTGCGCGCGGCTTGGGCAGGTCGTTGCTGGCGCGTCGTGCGCTGCGGACCGCAGGAGGAAAGGAGCCTACTGCGAGTGCGACGCACCGAGTAACAAACGACCAGTAGATTTGGACTCGCCCACTCGCCCACTCGCCCACTCGCCCACTCGCCCACTCACCGCCTCACACGTCCCATGTTCACAGCGTGCGCCACTCGCGCAGCCACGGACGCTGCGCGACGGCATCTTCGGCGCGCTGCTGCCACTCAGCCACGGTCTGCATCGACACGCCTGGCGCGGATGCGGCCAGCGACCGCAGCACGAGGTCCGTCGGCGTCGTGAGCAAGTCCGCGGGCGTGCCGAGCTTCTGCAACTCGAGCGCGCCGACGATCTCGGCGTCTCCGCCCGCGAGCTCCAGCATGAGGTCGTTCACCTCGTCCAACCGCGCCTCGTCGACCATCCGGTCCAGCGCTGCCTCCACCTGGCTCGCGGCCGCGTCCGACGGATCCATCAGTGCGCGCACCACTGCCCGCACGCGCGCGTCGGCCAGCTGCCTGCGCGTGTGGACGCCGGCGGCGGACGCGAGCAGCGCCGCGACCTCGTTGCCCGCGATCTGCAGCACCTCGTCGTCCAGCGCCGCGCATCCAGTCGTCCGCCCGATCGCCGCCATCTGTGCGTCCACCAACCTCCGGTCAGTCCGTCCGTCCGTCCGCACCGCGTCTCACCCGCGAGCTCGGCGAGCCGCGACGCCACCTTGTCGCAGGTCCACTCGGCGTCGCCGTCCTCGAGTCCGACGCACGCAGCCTCGCCCAGCGACAGCGCGCGCGCCTTGCCGCACGCGTCGCAGTAGACGGTCGTGGTCTGCTCGACCTCGTCACTGTCCTCCTCCTCCGACTTGGTCTCGTCGACTCGCCCGGCGAACGCCGCGGCTACCTGTGCCGTGCGCGCGCTCTGGTCCAGCCGCGCGAGCGCCGCCTGCATCGCCGCACTCCGCAGGTCGCCCGCTGTCGCCTGCTTGGCCGACAGCGCCGGCGTCCGCCTCGTCTCGCCTTCGCCGTCGCCGTCGCCGTCGCCGTCGCCGTCGTCGTCCGACTTGATCTCCACCACCTCGGGCTCTGCGCGCGGCTTCTTGCGTGCGGGCGGAGGAGACGACGCCCCGCGCGCGTTCCGCTTCTTCCACAGCTGGTACTGCTCCTCGTTGGCCTGCGCCACGCTGCGTTAGCGGCGAGACGGACGCGGCGAGGCGGTCGCGACTGGCGCACCTTGGCCTCCACGGCCTTCTTGGACATGACACTGCCGCACGCACGCGCTCCCACGTCAGTCCCCGCCGTATTCGCGCCGCTCGCGCATCGACGCCGGGCCAAGCACAGCGAGTGCCTACCGCGTGCGCGTGTCGAGGTACGACCAGTCCTGCTCCGGCGCGAGCGCCGCCAGCCCCGCTTCAATGTCGCCGCCGTACAGCCGCGCGATGCTCCAGAACACTCTGTCGCCGGCCGCACCGCCCAGTCAATCCGCATATCCGCCGCATGCCAGGCGCTCGGTCGCTCGACCGCCGCGACAGCAGACACCGCACCTGGGCGACACCTGCGCCATGTTGAACGGCTTGAGCATCTCGCGGCCCGTGTCGCCGCCCGAGAGCAGCACGTACTGCACCACGGCGCGCAGCTCCACGGCCTGCAGCAGCGTCACCGTCTCCTCGCGCCACGCGCGCGCGCGCTCCTTGAAGCGTACCGTCATCTCGGCGGCCGGCGCGTCGCCGCCCGCGCGTCGCGCCGTCCGCACCGCGTGCATCTCGAACTGCCCGCCGCGCGCCGCGCTCAGCCGCGCTGTCGCCAGGCTCACGGCGTACTGGTGGTCCACCGCGCTGCGCGTGGCGGCGCGGAAGAACTTGGCCGCGCGGTCGTTCGATCGTCCGCTCACCGCGTTCGCCAGCGCCACCTCCACGTCCTCCTTCGATGACAAGTGGATCGCGCGTGCGCGTCGGTACCGCGCTCTCCCCACTGCGCCTTCTCCCCCCTCGTCGCCGTCGTCCTTCTCCTCCTCCTCCTCTTCCTCCTTTTCTCGCTCTCGCCCTCCACCCCCCGCAGCACCGTCACCGTCACCGTCGTCTACCGAGCTGCCGAGCTGGAAGCCCTGCCCCGTGATCCGGCGCTTCGCCGGTGCCGCCGCCTTCCGCGCCGCCGCCGCGTGCAGCGAGTGCACGCCGCGCGCTTTGTCCGCCGCCGGCTTCTTCCGCGCCGAGGCAGCCGGCGCCGCTCGGCCGCGCGCGCGCGCCACCTTGGGCTTGGCTGCCGTCACTTTACCCGCCGAGGACGCGCGGTCCACCACGACCGTGTCGTTCCGCGCCAGTGCGTCCTTGACGAGCGCGGCCGGTGCCGCCGAGAGCTCGCGCGGAGGGAACCCGCAGCGAACTGCCGCGGCGCAGACCAGCAGAGACAGGCCGAGTGAGTGCTCTGCGGCCTCGGTAGGCGCGCGGGAACCGAGAGAACGCACACGTGAGGCCGCTGGTGGACCCGAGACCGAGCTGCGCGGCCGCCAGTTCTATCGACACGACGCGGTGGTTGCTTATTAGCGATGGCGACGGACATGGCGCGGCCGTGACGCACCGCAGAAACGCTGGACGGTCGTGTCGCCAGCTGTCTGCAGCGCCGCCGACTGCCCGCGCGGCCCGCGGAGCCGCAGGCGCCACACATCGCCGCCGCTGCCGCCGCCGCTGCCGGAGGAGCTCGCCATGGTTGCTTGGTGATGGCAAGGAACCGACCCGGCCGAGTCAATCGCGAGCGCCGATTGGGTAACACATCTCGATAAATGGGTAGTGATTGGCCAAAACAAGTGCCTGGAATGTATGTGGTGGTTTGGCGCAAGCGCGTCAGAAATACAAGGAGCATTGACACCACCACCGCTCGCTGGATCCGCCGTCGCTGCCTGAGCTGCACGCCGCGGCAGTGCTCGTTGATGGCAGTGACTTTCATTCTCACAGACAAACTCGCGGTCGTCGTCGCGCTCGAGGACGAGACGCGTGTCGCCCTATTGCTTCTCGACCAGTTCGCGCGAGTTCGAATACAAGACGAGTGGCCTGTGCAGCACGGTTTTCTTACAGAGTCCGACAGCGGCGTCGATGGGACCGAACAAGGGTTGGTACTTGTTCATGTACTCGAGGACGTAGCTGATCCTACCGTCAGAGATCGACCCGAGACGATCGGCGTCTGGGCTGGCATTGCGCTGCAGCTTGCACGAGTTTCGTGGTTTTGGAGTGTTTTTTGTCGATGCGAGTCAATCGCAAAACCACCACTCAAGCAAAGCCACACACCATTTTGACCATTGCTGATGCTCGTGCCATGCTATTTTGAGCGAGCATGACGCAGTCGCAACGTCCGCGCTCCGTCTACACCTCCCTCGTCCCAGTACGCCATCCGCACGCTCTGCAGCATGGTGCACTACAACCTCGCTGGCCGCGTCAATAGCGAGGAGTACGCCGTCTGCGACCGCCTGCTAGGTATGCCTCACCTCACTCATTCACCACCGCCAACGACGCTGACCTGGTGGTCGGAGACAGACATCATGGCGTTCACGCTGCCGGATTGCTCCGTGTCCAAGCGCACGTACAAGGCCGACGAGTGGCCAGCCACCGCCACCGAACTGCGGCGGCTGCACGGGTTCGCGCTGCCCGCATCCGGCGGCGTACCCATCTGCGAGGTGGTCATCTGGACAGACACGGGTCGGCTCTTGTGCAGCGACGCGGACACGTTCTCCACGTTCGCCCTGCGCACGTACGGCGTGCAGCTCGACCTGACCGACACGGAGCTACTGCTGTACATCAAGACGAATGTCGAGGAGCTGCGCGCTCGCGAGCGTGCGCAGCGACAGCAACAGCAGCAGGAGAAGGAACAACGACAATAGAAAGAGCAACAGCAACAGAAGGAGCAGGCCGCGCATTGACCTCGGCAGACCTGATGTCACCAGCGATAGCTTGAAGTGCGTGGCTGGCTTCAAGCTGACGTCATCACTTTTTCGAGGGAATCTCAGTAGAGTGACATCAATTCACCTTACTCGCGAGGTTTTATCTGGCGGATGACACGCCGCACACGCTGGAGGGCGGCAAGAAGCAGACGTTGTTGGGCTCGATGGGTCTGCTGCGAGCCAAGGCGGCGGCGGCGGCGCTGCTGCGCGCACGGGGAGTTGGAGCGATCCCGCTGCGCGCGTGCGTCTCGACAGAGGCCACGGACGCGGCGGCGGCGGCACTGCGCATGGTAGAGCGGCGGCGCTCTCGGTCGGTCGCGTTCTGGCGGTCCACCTCTGGCGCTAACCGCATCGCTCGTGGTGCGCGGCAGGGCTTCAAGGAGAAGGATCCGGGAGCGGAGACGGTGCCTGCATCACCCACTGCGGTGGAAGCGGTCGGGAGCAGCGCGGGCGTGGCGGACGATGCGGGAGCGGCGCCGGTTCTGGAGCCGGTGGAGCCGCCGCCGGCGGTGAGCTCGATGCAGCCGCTCTGGCTGCAGCAGAGCAGCTTAGCGGCGGACGTGTCGAGCTTCGCACCCAAGATCGTGGTCGTCGGCGTGGGCGGCGCGGGTGGAAATGCTGGTATGCGGCGTGGAGCGGTTGGAGTCACCGTGAGCGCGGCAGGCAACTTACTTTGGCTCGCGACGTCGTGAACCAATGCGCTTGCTCCCAGTCAACAACATGATCGCGCGCGGGCTCCAGGGCGTCGAGTTCCTCGTGTGCAACACGGACGCGCAGCATCTCCGGACGACGCTGACGGACAACCGCGTGCAGATGGGACCGGAGATCACCGGGGGACTCGGCTGCGGCGCCAACCCTGACGTCGGGTGCGAGCGTGCATGGATTCTCTTGTCGAGGTATGGCATGGGTCAAGCCACCAACTCGCTGACGCTGCGTGGATGTGTTGACGATGAGTGGACAGTCGCGAGGCTGCCGAGCTGGCTATCGACGAGATCATGGAACGCGTGGCTGGCGCCAACATGGTACGAACGGCGTCGTATCCGCCGGCGTCGTCGATGTCATGGAGCTCGCACTGACCTCCAACGCTGTGGAGTAGATGTTTGTGACGGCGGGCATGGGCGGCGGAACTGGCACTGGCGCGGCCCCTGTCATTGCCCAAGCCGCGCTTGACGCAGGCATACTCACGGTCGCAGTCGTCACCAAGGTGGGTTGGTCCGCTGCTCTCCATGCCTGCTAGACACTGGCATCGATCACCCTTCCCTAATCTGCTGTGACCGATGGTGACGCACTAGCCCTTCCGCTTCGAGGGCACGAACCGAGCCAAGCTGGCCGAGCAAGGGCTCGCCGAGCTGCGCCAAAGCGTCGACACGATCATCACCATTCCGAACCAGAACCTGTTCAACATGTCGACCGAAAAGACATCGCTCATGGAAGCGTTCAGGTAGAGAATACCCGGCAGTCGCACTCATGCTTACGCTTGATGCGCTCACGCCTCAGGTACTAATCAGTAAGTATGACACTCGGTGTGATCGACGCGGAAGAATGGCGGACGACGTGCTGCTCGACGGCGTCAAGAACATCTCGGATCTGATGGTCATGCCTGGGCTGATCAACCTGGACTTCGCCGACGTCCAGACGGTGGGCTGCGTTACCTCCGCCACCACTCCACGCTGTCGACGGAGTCCATTGCCGCGCACCGATCGCTCTGACAAACGCGATGCACAATGCGCGAGCAGGTTATGACCAACATGGGCAACGCCATGATGGGAAGCGGCGAAGCCGAGGGCGACAACCGGTGAGCGAGCGGATTCCGGAGCGTCCATGTGTATTCATCTCGGAGCATCTAACCCGTATCGTGGGTGCGCAGTGCGCTTCATGCGGCCGAAGGCGCGCTTGCCAACCCACTGCTAGGCGACATTTCGATCCAAGTACGTCCGGCTCCCGCTTTAGCCAGCGCCTGGCATTGGCTAGTCACGGCTCGGCTCTAACCTGCAGCGTCGCCCCAACGCCACGCAACTGTGCGCAGGATGCCAAGGGAATGCTCGTGAACATCACAGGCGGCGCGGACTTGACGCTGTTCGAAGTGGACGAAGCCGCCGAGCGCGTGACGCAGGTACGTACGGCCAGCTGGCTAGGCACCGCGTCGCCGCGGTCGGCGCTACTGACGAGCGTGCGCCGCGGGACAGGAGCTGGAGGATCAGCACGCGAACATCATCTTCGGCTCGACGTTCGACGAGTCGCTGCACGGCAAGGTGCGCGTCTCGGTCGTGGCCACAGGCATCGCGGACCCGGACAGCCAGTAGATAGGACCCGCGCGTGCCACCCACCCATTCCCTCGGGCGGCGAGCGCGGCGAGACGGCGTCGAAGAGCGCGGGAACTCTCAACTCTCGACAGCGACGCGAAGCGCGGCCGTCGAGTGCATTATGATACTTTAGGGCCATTCCGTGGTGGCCACTGCATCTCGGACGCCCGCCCAAGCCGTGGAGCGGCAGCGATGGGCGAGCGTCCGCTTCCCGTCGCCGCGCTAATAACAAAACTGCGGCCTCGACTGGCAGGCGGACGGGCGGACAGGGGCTGGATGGAAACTACTAGTTGGTCTACCTGGGGCGGAGCTCGGCGTCGGCCACGATGCGATCCGCGGCCGGACGCGCCTAGAAGGTGTACTCCTCGGTGCTGGCGGCCGACACGGACACGCGCTGGGAGAGCCGCTCGGGCGGCAGCGCCGCCAGCGTCTCCTCCATGTCGTAGGCCGCCCACATGGACGAGAGGCGGATGACGACGTCCTCGTAGGTCGAGGCGGCGCCGGCGGGCAGCACGACCTGCTTCATGGCGTCCTCGAGCGGGATGCTCGGGTCCTGGCACCGCTGGTCGTCGTACTTGCGGGCGTACGTGGCCTCGTCCGAGTCGGACAAGTCGTCCGAGTCGTTCGGCTGCGTGGACGCGTCCGAGGCGTCCGAGTGGTTGCTCGGGGCCTTGCTGGCCGCGAGCGGGTTGGCGCTCGCGCTGGACGAGAAGAGGCTGCTGGCCGAGCTCGCCGACGCCTTGAGCGACCGGAACGCGCTCGTGCAGCTCGCCGAGAAGAGCGAGCGTTGGCTACCGCTCGGGAGCAAATCGCCGCCGTCGTGCGGGAGCCGGACGCTGCTCGGGTAGAACTCGTCGAGGTTGCGCGCGCTGCCCGGGACGGGCGCCGTGGCGGCTAGCCGGTCGCGCGCGGGCTCGTGGTCGCCGGCGGTCGGCGGCAGCATGGGCGGCAGCTGCGCGCGCGGCACAACGGCGTACGAGTCGAGCGAGAGCGACTTCTGGATCTTGGGTAGGATGGAGCCGTGCAGCGGCTGCGCGCCGCGCATGAGGAACGGCCGCGTCATCTTCTTGAGCTGCTCGCCGCAAATGTTGCACTTGGGCAGGTCGTTGTACACGCGCTCGACCACGAGCTTGAGGAAGTCCTGCAGCATGCTCACGCGCCGGCGCACGACCGCGTTGGTGCGCAGCAGCGACTTGCGCGGGAACTGCGCGTGGCCCAGCGCGCGGTGGAAGCTCGCGCAGCTCGGACAAGCCACGCCGCGCGTCGCCAGCTTGGCCATCACGTCCTTGCGCAGCTGCAGGAACTGCGAGTACCGCCGGTTGACCGTCCACTCCTGCCCGGTCGGCTGCACGCGCATGCACACGCTGTACAGCGTGTGCGTCGGGCGGTTCAGCGCCGCCGGGATCAGCACCTGCACGCCGCTCTGGAACATGCCGCTAGGCGTCGCGCTGCTCGCCATGGCTCCGCCCGTGTGCGCGGATCCGCCCGGTTCGGACAAGAGAGCTCCTGGCGCGGCGGCGGGCGAGCAGCCGAAGGGAGAGCGTCCGGTCCGGTCCGTCGGTCGGCCGGTGCGTGCCAAAGTATCGGTCGACGCGGCGACCGATGGGGGAGCGGAGGGTTTTCCGAACTGGCGCCGGCGGCCGAGCGAGCGAGAGGCAGGCGCCGGGTTCGCGGGCTGCCGGGTGGGTGGCAGACACCCAGCGACGTGCGCGCCGCCCTTACGGTACGAACGAGCGAGCGAGCGAGCGAGCGCAAGTCCATGCAGGGCATGCGTGGCCGTGGGCTCGGGCTCGGCGGTTGCGCGCGAGCCGCCGCGTCGCCGGTTGTCGATGTAATCGGCGCTGGAGACGGGGCGGCCGCACGCGAGCCGCCAAAAAAATGGAAAGCGCAAGAGACGCGGCCTGCGAGCATACTGGACGCGAGAGAAAGCGCGCGCGAGGAGCTGACGCTGCTGTCACAGTCTCGTCGTTCGGCACGACGCCGATCTTTCGACCAAAGGCTTGGAAACTGTATGTCAAACCACCCGCCCCGTCGGTCGTGGCGTTGGTAACACTGCCGCTCGGGATCCGATGGGCACGTCGCCGCAGCCCCAATGGCGCCGCGCACATGGCGGGCGGCCCGAGCACCTGGTGCTCCTGGCGTCGCAGCGCGTCCGTCTCGGAGGTGCTGGATTATGATGGGAGCCTTGCTGGATGGGCCTCTGTCTTTGCTGCGAAGCAGGCGGCGGCGGCGCGCAGGCAGGCACGCAGGCAGGCACGCAGGCAGGCACGCACGCACGCACCACCGCCATCGCCTTGGATATCCAGGTGGCGAGTTGACCCGACCCGCCGCCGCCTTTCCATGGCAGCCGCCATAAAACCGTGGGCGGAACGGCATAAAGCCTCGGTCGCCAACGGCGGCGGCGCCTGTTCGCTTCTTCCAGCCCGCGCTAGTGCGCACACGCAGCGTCTGGCGACGGCGCGGCGCTTTCATGGAGCCCTCAGTTGTCGCCATTCCGACCCTCTCGCGCAGCACTGCCCCGCACGGCGTCGGACGCTGTCGACGCGCGGATACGACGAGCAACTCGCCTCCTTGACAAGTCAGCCGTGGCCAGTTTCCTCGCGCGCGTCGTCGGTCGCGACGACGGACAGCGCGCTGTGCGTCTGTCTGCCAGTCGCTCGGTCAGTTTGTTCACACAAGGTTCCACACCGTTCAGCTCGGACGGTGGCGCAAGATGTGCCGTTCTGAACGGTGGTGTCTACAAACCTGTCACATCCGTTGATGCCTCTATGTTTAGATATTTCAGATATGCTTTATTAGCTATGTATGATATATCGCAATTCATATAGAATATGCATCCAGAACGATGCACTACAGGAATATCCATTTTTACAGAAACGAAAGCCTTACTGGATCCAAGATACTGCGCATCCCTGCCTGGCCAATGTGTGACGCCCACCACCAAGTCAAGTTGCCGTCATCGCTGCCGCAGCTGCCGCTGTGGATTCACGCAGTCAATCGCCTTCCTCGCCTTCTGGACGCTCCTTCCTCTCCCTCGATTACGACACCAGCGCCGCGGGCGGACGAGAACACTCGCCGACGGACGGACGGACGGACCCACGGACGCACGGACGCACGCGCTCCGCTGCACCAGCAAAGAGAAGCGCGGCGCGAACCTCATCGGCCGAGCCCGCGCAACGTCATCGCGCGGCTGGCGGTTGGCGGTTGGCAGTTGGTCGCCTCGTATCCCCCCGGACTCGGCGGCGCCGAACCAAGAGAAAGGTCGCGCTCAGTTGGCAACTAGCGGCAGCGCGCGAGTCGCGATGGAGAGCATGACGGCGCTTGCGCTGGCGCTCCTACCCAGCGGATGGACGCTCGCGTGGGCTGCACTGGCGGCCGTGGTGCTATACGTGCAGCTGTACGCCATGTTCATGCGCTTCCTGCGACTGCTGCTGCACACGTACTTCCGCAAGATCGCCGTCTTCGGCATCAACAACTTCCCACGCGAGGGTGAGTCCGTTACCCGCGCGGTCGCTTGCGGAGCGGACCCGGCGCGTTCTAACAGCAGCTGCTGGACATGCGCAGGCCCGGTGATCCTGTGCCCGAATCACCCAAACATGCTCGTGGACGCGATCCTCATTTTGAGCGAGGCGGCGCGGCACGGTCGCTTCTCGTACGTCTGGGCCAAGGGCTCGCTGTTCGCCAACCCGATCGTGAGCTGCCTGCTGCGCTCCTTCGGCGCGGTGCCCGTGTACCGCCCCCGCCGGTCGTCCGACAGCCTCGCGGACGTAGACTCGGACAAGTCGCCCGAGGAGCTCGAGGCCGCGAACCGCGCCATGTTCGAGCACACGTGGGAGGTGCTCGCGCAAGGCAACGTCATGGTGCTGTTCCCCGAGGGAACGTCGTATACGGCACCCAAGATGCTATCGCTGCGCACGGGCGTCGTGCGGGTCGCCACGGGCTTTGCCAGGCACTACGACCAGCCGATCCCGATCATCCCTGTCGGTCTCAACTACTTCAACAAGGATCACTTCCGAAGGTACGCGACTGATCGTATTGATGCGCCTCGGCGACGCGCTTGATAAACTGATCGTCCGCCCAATCCCCTGTGCTGTGCATGCAGCCAAGTGGCGCTGGAGTTTGGCAAGCCGATGATCATCTCGCCGGACGACGTCAACTCGGACGCGTTCAAACTCGATGAGTTCGCCGAGGTCAAGCGACTGACGGCCTGTCTGGAGGAGAAAATGCGCGGCGTGACGCTCAACGCGTCGGACTTTAGCACGATCAAGATCGCGCGGTACATGCGACGCCTGTACTTGAACACTCCTGGCTCGATCGCCGCGAACGAGGAAGTGCGATTGACGCAGCACATTATCGACATGCTCGAGAAGACGACGGACGAGGAGCAGAGGAAGAAGATCACTGGCGTCTGCGAAAAGGTCGAGCAGTACCGGGACGAGCTCGAGCGATTGCGTATGAAGGACCAGGAGATCATCCTCCCGATCGAGAGGAAGGACTCGCTCTTCAACGTGTTCCTTGAGCGAGCGCTGTACTTGCTGGTGCTGCTGCCGCTCGCGACGCCAGGGATCGTGCTGTACTTCCCTTATTACTTCCTCGGTACGCCTTGCGCTAACAGCGGGGAACCCGGTGTGATGCATTCACACTCACGATGCCTTCGCTGTCCGCGCCACCAGCTTCCAAGTTGAACACGCTGGCTGGGTTTATCGAGTCCAAGTCCCAGTTCAAGATCTTTGCAGCGGCGTAAGTAGCGAGCGCTGTTCTCGTGCCAAACTGTTGTGGGCCTGCACACTGACTAGTTCGCGTATTGCTACAGCGTTCTCATCCCGGCGCATTGGTTCACGCTGATTCTTGCGGCATGGCTTGCGCTCGGACCGCCTTACGCCTACGCCATGGCCGTCGTGCTGCCGATGCTGCTGTATTCGCACATTCGCGTGCTCGAGGAGGGTCGCTCGTTCGCCGAGAACGTGCGGTTCCTGTTCCAGATCACAGCGCACGCGGACCAGGTCGACGCCATCCGCAAGCAGCGCGAGCAGCTCGCGCGCGAGGTGCACGATCTCGTGACGGAGTGCGTGGACCCCAAGTTCCTCTCGGCGGTACGCAAGAGCCTGACGAACTCGCCGCCGCGCCAGCGGACGCTGCGGCACCGCCAGTCATCCACGAGCGACATCTTCAAGCTCTAATGGCGCTCGCTCTGTCGCCTATGAGCCATCGGGTCCTGCCGATTGGCAAAGAGCTTGGCACCTCCCAGCAAGAGAAAACCAGTCGTTTGGAATAGATCGCGCGTAGTTGAATCGCTCCTTCCCAAGAATCGACGTCGGACGAGCGCGCGAGCTCTCTCGACTGCTGTAGCGCTGTCTGCTTGTCTGTGCGCTTGGCTTCATACGCCACCTCGCCTCGCTCTTGGACACACCCGGTCGGCGCGCAGCGCGTCGACCTCATGCTGTCGGTTCACCCACCGGCAACGGCGCGTAGCTCGGACGAGATCGCTCGATCTGATTGGCCAACACTCTCCAATCACCGAGCCATAGAGTATGTCGAATGTGATACCCCGTTCAAGCCGTTCAAATCGAGCTGTTGCCTGCAAATCCCGATATCGGACTTTACCGGAAGCACCCAGTACGATGGTCGCCTTGCCGCCCACGTCTCCACGTCACGCCCAGGGCAATACTACCAATCCCGCCCGCAAGACGCGCGTCACTTCACGCCGTCGCCGCCAAGGCCCCGCACGCGCGCCCCCGCCGGCCGCCGAGCCCCATAGGATGCTGAGATCTATCGCCGCGCGCCTGGCGCTGGCGTGCGCGGCGCTGGCGCTGGCGTGCGCGCCGCAGGAGGCGCAGGCAAAGCTGCTCGAGCGCGTGTCGTTCGAGAAGCCGTTCGACGCGATCGACGCGGACGGCGTGCGCCGCGTGAGCGACGACTTCGAGGCGGGCGGCTCCGCGGCGGTGAACCGGCACTTCGTGCGGCTGACGCCGGACCGGCAGAGCAAGCGCGGGCACATCTGGGGCAAACAGCAGCTCGGCACGCGCGAGTTCGAGGCCGTGCTCACGTTCCGCATCAGCGGACAGGCCAAGTCGTGGTTCGGCGACGGCCTCGCGCTGTGGATCACGGACGCGCAGAAGTACGTGCAGGGCGACAACCACGGCTTCGTGGGCGACTTCACGGGCTTCGGCGTCGTGTTCGACACGTTCGTGAACCAGGAGCACGGCGGCGGCCACAAGGACGTGACGTTCTTCGAGAACGACGGCTCCAAGACGCTGGACCAGCTCAACGAGATGGACAAGGTCGGCTGCATGGCGCCGGGCATCCGCTACCACGAGAAGAACGCCAACTTCAACCCGTCCACGAGCCTCTCGCGCGCCAAGATCCAGTACAAGGCGCAGCAGCTCTCCATCTCGGTCGACGCCGCCGGCACGGGCGACTGGGAGCCCTGCTACTCGCAGCGCGTCACCATCGCGGACGACTGGCTCGACCGGGCCGTCATCGGCATCACGGCCTCCACGGGCGGCCTCGCCGACAACCACGACGTCATCGGCCTCTCGGTCTACGAGTGCGTCACTGCCTTGCGACTGACTGCCTACTGCCTGGGCTGTTACCCGACGGACGGGCAGGCTATCGGACTATCGGACTAACGGACTGAATGGCTGACTGACTGTGGGGCGGAGCAGCCAGGTGGACGACTCGGAGGTGACGACGCGGGACGAGAAGCAGAAGAACGACACGTCGCGGGAGCTCGAGGCCGAGCTGAGCAAGGGCGACGCGGACGCCCGGCTGCGCGTGGTCAAGCGCAAGTACATGCAGCTGCTCGAGGACTTTGAGTACCAGTTCACGGCGCTCAAGGAGTCGACGGAGAACAGCATCCGCAAGCTCAAGGAGCAGGAGAAGGAGGACGAGAAGCGCATCGCGGAGCTCGAGGCCTGGGCCAACGGCAAGATGACGGAGCGCGTGAGCAGCACGGTGGATGCGATCCGCGACCAGGTGGACGAGAAGCTGCAGCAGACGGTCGAAGAGACCGCGGCCAAGTCGGGCGGCTGGAAGACGCCCTTCCTGCTCTTCGTGCTCGTCCTCGGCGCCGTCGTCGCCGCCGGGTACAAGAAGTACCAGGACCTGCGCAAGTCACACCTGCTCTAGGCGGCACCGACCGCGCGTGTATGTTGGGCGTGTCTAGGAGCTCCGTGGCCGCCATGGAAGAGGCCACTGCCGTCGCGAACGAGCCACCCGCGTCCTCTGTCTATGGCGCAGCTAGTACGTCGTCGTCGCAGTAGTAGTAGTCTACACTTGAGCGCCTGCAGCGCTCCTCGGTTCGGCCGTCTGCGACGCGCGCGCACACACGCGGCAGCCGCAGTCCGGATCGAAGGGCACGCGCCAGGGTGTCCGTAGGCGCGCGCCGAACTGGCAGCGCAGCGCGAACCGCGCCTTGAAGCTCCGGTGCGCCGGGTTGATCGTGTCGCGGTGTGCCACGAAGAGCAGCAGCACCGGCGCCAACAGTGCCGCCGGCGCGTCCTGCACGCGCTGCCCGCCGGCGACGAACTCGGCGGCGGACGCCAGCGCCGCGCAGCTGTGTGCGCGCGCGCGCGACGTGAGCAGCAGCAGGTCCGCGAAGTAGAGCGCCAGGTGTCGCTGCTCGGCCGAGAGCGGCGCTGGCGCCGAGGCGGAGCGATCGGCGCCAGTGTCGTCCGTGCCCGAGCCGCTGTCGCTGCTGCTGCTGCTGGCGTAGGCGGCACTGGCGTCGGCGTAGAGCCGCCGCTGGAGCAGGGAGAGCACGGTCGGCGCCATGACGCGGTAGTCGAGCGCCCGCAGCACCGTGCGCTCCAACTCCAGGACCTCGTCCCATGTCCACTGCGCAGCGTAGGCGCCGCGTTGAGGGAGCGAGACAGCCGTGAGTGGGAGAGTGAGTCGGAGTGGGAGCCGTCGGCGACACGTCCCCAAGTGGTGTAGCGACGTACGTTGCCCGAGAGCCGCCGCCGCTGCAGCGTCTGCTTGATGCTCTTGCCCGCGATCGTGGTCGGCGTCTCGACGAACTTGATAGCGAGCCACAGGCACCTGCGGCACGCGGTCGAGGGAATAGGTGAGCGGCAACTCACTCGAGCCGAGGAGGGCTCTGCGGGGGACGTACGCGATGCTGAGCACCTCGAGTCTGGAGATCTCCACGCTGCGCCGCTCCAGGTACCGGTCCAGCAGGTCCACGCACACGTACAGCGTCTCCTTCGACAGTCCGAGCGCCGACGTGATGGTCAACAGCGCCGCCACGATCTCATCGCGGTGCTCGGCCGTCGCTTGCTCCGCATCCACTGCGTCCTCCGCGTCCTCCGCCTCGCTGTCTTCAGTCGCGCTGTCGATATCCGATGCGTCCGCTCGGTCGTCCACTGCAGTGGGAGACGCCCGCGCTCGCTGCCGCTTGCACGCTGCGGGCTTCCGACCGCTCTGATCCGCGATGTGGCATGCGCGCGTCTCATACTTGTTGCTGGCGCCGTTGTTCTCCTTGTCGCCACTCCGCTCCTCTCTCGCGCGCTCGTCGACGGAGCTCGAGCTCGAGCGCCGTCTCTTCCTTGCAGTGTGTGTGTGGTGATGACACATGGCTCGGAGGTCCGCGAAGGGCGGTGTATGTGCAAGTATCTACAGCAGGCAGCGGTCGCCCGTCCGTCTACACGTCAGCGTCGCACGCTGTGTCGACTGCCAGTCCGTCAGTCCGTCAGTCCGCCCGTCCGCCTGGTCGCCGGCCCGCCCGCCGCCAGCAAGAAGAGAAATAGACGCATGTCATGCCGCCGCATGTGCTCTTGAGTCTGGACCGGCGTGCCCATTTGGCGGGAGCGGCACTGTGACCCTTGGCGCCAAAATCGGAGAGAGTAGGGCTCGATGGTTTTGGATTCCGCCAATCACTGCCGTTTATGATTTGATTCCGCCAATTACAGAGTGTATATAAAACGCGTTGCGATGAGTCACTTGCGGTTATGTAAATTGCGCGTTTCAACATGTGGACCACTCTACCGACTCGTCAACCGGTGGTCACGCGCCAGGAAGCGGCAGCGCCTCGGCCCCATCGCCATCTTCGCTCGGGCTGCTCCCGCGCGCCTCCCACCGCGCCATGGCCGCGTCCAAGCCGTCCAAGAAGCAGCGCGGCAAACTCAAGGCGGTCGGCAAATCCAAGAAGCCCGCGAGCGCTGCTGAGGCGCCCGCGGCGGCGTCCGTGGCGGCGCCAAAGACCCACGTCAAGTTCGACGACAACGGCGACAAGGTGGTGCCGAGCGCCAAGAAGCGCGCGCGCGTGGCCGTGAGCAGCGCTGCGAACAAGAGCAAGAAGAAGAACGCGGACGCGCCTGTGGAGCGCGAGGGCGGCGGCAAGGCGGACCGCTCGCCCGAGATGGTCCAGCAGGCGCGCTACTACCTGGAGCAGTGGAAGCGCCGCGAGGAGCCTGCGCCGGAGGGCGAGCTGCCCTGGAAGTTCAAGGTCTGGTGCCTTGTGGACCGGCCGAGCGCGGCAGCGTTGCGTTCTCGATGTGCTGACGCGGTGGTTTGTGGCGGTGGATGCAGAAAATCAAGCAGCAGTGGGTGCTTCGCTGGATGTACGAGGCCGACGTCGTGCCCAAGTCCATGTTCGCACTCGTGCTCGAGTACCTGGACGGGATCCAAGGCGCCGCGCGACAGGTAAGCGGCTCGCTCTGTGTCTTCTCCGCGACCTGCCGCGGCGTCTCCGACGGCTCTGACGCGCCGTCTACTGCCGCAGCGTGTGCTCGAGTCGGCGCACGAGATCATCGACGCTGGCGTGCCGGAGAAGACGGGCGGCGACGAGGACGGGAAGGACGAGAAGGACGAGTCCATGACGGTCAAGCTCGCGCGTCGGCGGTACAAGCGCGCGCTGCAGGTCGCGGAGCTGCTCGCGCAGTAGGCCGCGCCGGGCGGAGATCGTTGTTGTCAATAGACGTGTGCGCAGCGAGCACAGACTGCGCTCCGGGATCTCCCTCTGACCGCCGGAGCGCCGCCGATCTATGGCGCGGACTGGCCGATGCGATCGGACACGAGGCTGCTGAACTCATCGAGTGCGAGGACTGGGGACTGCGCGTGCCGGAGTGCCAGCACGCGGCCGTCGAGGCGCAGGCGGACGAACCAACGACCCGCCTCGTCCTCCAGCAGCTCGAGCGCCAGCGCCGACGAGTACTCGGGCCACCACGCGCTATCGTTGACCACGGACGCGCCGACCACGTGCAGCACAGACAGGATCGACACGTCGTGCCCGCTGTAGACGACGAGCTTCTTGCTGTCCGCGCGCTCGGCTACCGCGCTCCGCATCTCCCGAAGCGCGTTGTGCACCAGTCGGCCGGCCACGAGCTGCAGGATCCGTCGGTGGGAGTAGAACTGCGCGGTCCGTATGGCAAGCAGCGCGCGGGGTTAGCCAGACACGGACTGGCGCGCACGGACGCGCATGGAGACTCGCTCGGGAACGCAACGCGCCTGGTGGAAGCGGAAGCCGAGGTGGCGCACGGTCGCGTCCGCGTGCGGCTCGGTCCCCGAGACGAACGGCGCGTCATGCGCGCGGCGGCACACGAAGTAGTCCGCCGCGTACATCCACGTGAAGGGCACGGCGCCGCTCGCGAACATGGGCAGCGCGCGCACGAGCTCGTGCCGGACGCGCCGCATGGCGGCCTCGCGCGCCGCGAACACGGCGTCGTCGCGCTCCAGCTCCTCCTTGAGCGCCGCGATCTCCGGGAAGGCGGCGTAGGCTGCGCGGCCAGTGCACGGAGCCGTGAGCGCCATGGCCGCCGAGCCGCAGCGACGAGCAGATTGAGCGCGCGCACGCACTGTTGATCATGTCGGTCTCTGGCGGCAGCACGCGCACGCTGGGCCGCACGCGCGGCGCGGCGCGGAAGAGGCCGCGCAGCAGCGCCATGACGCTCAGCTGCGTGCGCGTGTACGCGTTGCTGAAGATCTGCACGTCCGTCGCGAGCGAGAGGTCGAGCGAGAAGCCCTCGTCTGCGCAGAAGCGCCGCTGCCACGCCACGCCGCGCCACGCCATGCCGCGCCACGCCACAGCCACGTCAGCCAGCGCCAGCGCGAGTACCGGACTTGCCGGCGGCCGCCTCGCCGACACGTACGATGCGCTCGCCGCGACGGATCATCTGGTCGATGCCGCGAGAGGTCAAGTAGCCGAATGGCCGCTGCTGGAAGCCGCCGAGCCTTGTCGCGCCAGTGACCGCGGCGGCCGCGGCGGACACGGCGGACTCTGGCGAGAGCACGGCGGACCCTGGCGAGAGTACGGCGCACTGGTCGCGCAGCGCCGCGAGCCGCGCGGGCGTCGGCAGCTGCCGCTCCCAGAGCCGCTGCTCGTCCAGCTCCTGCGCCGGGACTGCGCTGCCGCGGAAGACGTTGCGCAGCGGCGTACGGTCTCCGTGGCGGTGCAGGACCTGCAGCTGCCGCAGCCGCAGCGTCATGATGGCGGCGCAATGCGGAGCGAGCAGGGCGTGGGCAGGTCGCGAGCAGGTCGCGAGCGGGCGGGCAGTCAAGCCGATCAAACGACCGGTAATATCGGTACGGACAATCGATACCGGAGATATATCGGTAGGAGCTCTTTGGTGGCGGTGAACCGAATCGGGATGTGACCACTTCAACTTGCACCACGTCACAGGATCGACGGCGCAGTCCGCCAGCGGCAAAGGACCAGCTAGCAGCTCCAACTAGCCACCAGCTTGCGCTGCGCTGCGAGCGGCATCAGTATATAAAGGCACGAGAGCGCATGTACGTCGTGCTGGACGAGGCCGGCGTTTCGAAACGACCTATTTCCGGCTGGACACATCGCTTTAAGCGCCGGTGAGAACTCATATCATTTCAGCCTTGCCATTCTCTATCAAAGGCAAGTTGATCTCTTCAAGAGAGATCGTGTATATCATCGAGAACTACTCATACCATATAGCAGGTCGTTGAAGTGCGCCGTTGCGCTGGCTGGTATGCTACAACAAGCGCCACCGGCCGGAACCAAGCGAGCGAGCGAGCGAGTGAGCACCCATCAGGCCAACACCCGTCCGCGCGCCGCCATGCTCGAGTCGAACGCGGCCGCAGCGCCGACGCTGTCGCTCCGGGACGCGCAGCGCTGCTTCGACAAGGTGCCAGCGCCTCGCTCGCGGTTTGCTCGCCCCGCGCTCTGTTCTGACGCACCGGCGCTCGTGCTCAGGAGCGGCGCGCGTTTCTGCGGGACCTGGAGACGCTGCGGCAGCAACTCGTGCGCAAGGAGCAGCTCGCGAGCAAGGCGTCGGCAGCCGCGAGCGCGCACGCGGTGCAGCTCAAGCGTGAGATCTCGGCACTGCAGGCGGCGCTCAAGGCGGCTGAGGCCGCGCGCGACGACTTCCGCGCGCAGTTCACGCACTCGAGCTCGCTGCTCGAGTCGGCGCTGGACCAGCACCAGGAGGACGGGAGCAAGCTCGAGGCGCTGACCGAGACGCTGCGCACGCTCGAGAAGCGGCACGCCGAGGCGCTCGCGCTCGTCCAGCGCGAGGCAGCCGCGAGCGTCAGCGCGTCCCTCGACGAGCGCAAGGCGCTGCGCGCGCGCGTGGACCAGCTGCGCTGCAAGCTCGAGAAGGAGCGCAAAGCGTGGCAGGGCGAGCGGCGGCCGCTCGCGGACGAGCTCTCCAAGGCGCGCACGCGGCTGACTGTGCTCGACAAGGAGCTGCAGGAGGCGCGCTTCCGCGAGACCTCGAGCGTCCAGCTGCGCGACAAGGCGGTAGCCGAGGCCGCCGCCTACAAGCGCAAGCTCGAGGATATGGCCGAGGCACTGCAGACTGCGCTAGCGGCCAAGAGCGAGCTGCGGTCCGAACACCTGCTGGCGGCCAAGCGGTTCAAGCTCAAGGCGCGCGAGGGACTCGCGGCGCTCGCGCACGCCAAGGGTGAGCTGCTGATGCTGCAGGAGGACTACAACGGGCTCTTCCGCTCGCGCGGCGCCGTGCAGCAGCAGAACGCGCGCCTGCGCGAGGGTCTCGCGCTCGCCAAGACGCGGCACGAAGAGACCGTCGCGGCCATGGAGCGCGAGCGCTGGGAGCTCGAGAAGCGGCACAAGAAGGCGAGCGCCACGTGCTCGAGCTGCCTCAAGACACCTGAGGCGCGGCTCGCGGACGAGCAGCGCAAGGTCGAGGCCGCGCGCGAGCAGACGCGGCTGCAGGTCGCCAAGGACATGGAGCTCGAGCGCTGGGACCGGTTCCAGGACGTCAGCGCCAAGTACATGAGCGCGTGTGAGCAGCTGCAGGTCGTGCGACCGCAGCTGGACGAGCTCACGGCGCGGCTGCAGCAGGTCGAGCGCGAGCGCGGCGAGCTGGCCGAGAGGAGCGAGGCGCTCGCGCAGCAGCTTGCGCGCAGTGGCGAGGACGCGCAGGAGGCCGCACGCGCGCTCGAGGAGAGCAAGCGGACGGCGCAGACGCTCATGGACAACCTGAACAACCTCACGGCCGTGGTGCGTGGCTCACGCGCTCACTCGATCGATCGGCGTGAACGCTGACCGGCGCGACGCGCGCGACGCAGGCGGCGGATCAGAGCAAGAAGCTGCAGGAGCTCGAGGTGCAGCGGAAGGACGAGGTGGGTCGCGGCATCGCCGCCCATGCGCGCCAACGTATGCGCGGGTGTATGGAGGGGAGACAGCGCCGCCGGCACCGGTGCTGACGCTGACGCTGGCGCTGACGCTGGCGTGCGTGGCCGCCGCAGAGCGAGCGACTCGACACGGATCGGCGCGAGCTGCGCGAGGCGCTGGCGGCGCAGACCGCGGCGCTGCAGCAGCTCAGCGAGCAGCACGCGGCGCTCCGGCGCGAGCGCGCGCGGCACTTGAGCGAGAGCGTCGAGGCGCAGCTGAGCGCCAACCTGCTCATCGAGGTGCGTCTGCCCTAAACTGGTCCGGTCGGTCGGTCCCGATCCGGATCCGGTCCGGCTCACGTGGCTCACGGGAGCCGATGCGGATGCGGATGCGGATGCGAATGCGGCGGGCAGGAGCAAGCGCACACGATCGACGACTTGCTGCAGACCAAGCTCTCGGCGGCGCACGCGTCTCCGGACAAGACGCAGCCATCAGCGCCGTCGGTCTCGGACGCGGACGCGGACGCGTCGCCGAGTCGCAGCAGCACGAGCAGCGACAGCCGCACGTCGGTCCTCCTGGCGCTCCGGAGCGAGCGCGACGCGCTCGAGGACGCACTGCGGGCTGTCGAGACGCAGTTCCGGGCGGAGAAGGCGGCGTGGAGAGAGGAGAGCGACGCGCGGAACGCCGAGCTGCTGCGAGACGTCGCCAGGCTCCAGGAGGAGCGCGCCAAGCTCAAGCGGCGGCTGGACGCGCAGGCTGTCACGATCCACGAGCTGACGATCGAGGGAGACGACGAGGAGAGTGGCAGCGAGGGCGACGGCGAGGACGAGGAAGACGAGGACCCCAGCGGCTACGAGCGCGAGTTGCACTGCGCGAGGGGTGTCGGCGACTCGCTCTCGTCGGCGTCGGCACGCCGGAGGAGCCGACGCGATGCTTCGCTCGTGCGCGACGCCGGCCGGTCCTAGCCGATCCGCTACGCTCCGAGCCGCCTCCGCGCCGGCACGCGGCGGCCGGGCAGGTCGTGGCGGTCGAGGAAGGACAGCTCGAGCTCGAAGAGCGAGTCCCAGAGCTTGCCGGTCGCGAACACGTGTCCGCTGGCGCGGTCGTAGGCGACGCCGTTCATGACGGCCTCTCTGCGCCAGCGCGCGTCGCTCGCGAGCGGCTCGGTGTGCAGGTTGGACGCGAGGCTGGGCAGCCACGACAGGTCGATCTCCTCGAGCACCGCGCCGTCCGCGGGGTCGATGCGCAGCAGCACGTCGCGCTGCCAGACGTTCGCGAGCACCTCGCCCTCGACGAACTCGAGCTCGTTCACGCTGACCACCGGCTCGCCGCTCGCCGTGTGCACCGTCACGGACCGGTGCAGCGCGAACGCCTGCCGCGGGTCGAAGAACTGCAGCAGCGCCGACCCGTCGCTCACGACGAGGAACTCGCCGTCCGTCGTCATGCCCCAGCCCTCGCCCGTGCTCGTCGTGATCGGCGCCGTGGCCAGCAGCGCCAACGACGTGCGCGAGAGCGTCAGGATTGTGCCCGCGCGGTACGTCAGCGCGTACAGCTTGTCGCCCAGCACGGCGATGCCCTCGCCGAAGACCGAGGCGTCCAGCGCGAGCTCCTGCGTCGGCCGCGGCGGCGAACCAGCAGCGGCGCCATCGCGCGCGCGCGGCAGCGCGTACTCGCGGATGAAGGACTGGCGCTTGAGTCCCGTGGACTCGAGCAGCGCGTCGCCGTCGATCAGCAGCCCCTCCGTGAACGCGCTCGTGTTG
>JAADYC010000191.1:0-31069 GCA_023338135.1 Phytopythium kandeliae | reverse complement strand
CGTGCGTGGTGACACGCCTGACCGTCGACCAGAAAGCATGCATTCGAGGCTTCCCGTGACATCTACGCCAGCCGCAAGTCGCGCCATCGAAGAAGGCGCGGGAATGACAGCCTACCGTGCTGGTTCACGGGTACTAAAGCACCGCCTAGGAGGCGTCGCTCGATGCGGCCAGGACAAGTAGATGATACTGAGCTGAGCATATTACGTGCGTGTGCACAGCAAGTTGTTAACGAGGAAACTGCCGAGACGTCGGCCGGCGGGAGTGCCGAGCAGGAGCACGAAATACGTTCTGAAAGCCTATCTTGAAGGACCATCACTCTCGTATCCTTTGCTTTCCTTTGGCGGATTTGGTCGGCAATCAGTCGAGAAAGAACGGCGAGTGGAGGAGATGATCCGCGCCATCGACAAGCAGACGCGTGACGTTGTTGCAGCCTCTTATGTGCTGCCCGACCTGCCTACTGCCGTTCGCGAAGGTGCGTGTGTGGTTGTTGTGCTGCTCCTAGCGTGGCGGTGTTGCCGCGATTGTTGTGTCGCCGTGGCGGAAGGGAGACGCATAGACCTGAAAAGTGCAGAGCAGATAAAGACGTCTAACTGTTTTGCGGGAGTGCTTGGCTGGCGTTGCAGTCGTATATAATGCTCTTGACGCTGGCGCGACCTCCATTCGGGTATTTGTTAGCGTTGAGAGCGCTTCTTTTTCTGTCATGGACAATGGTAAGCAGCCATAAGGCTCCTACTGTGGCCATTTGAGCCTTGTTGCTGCTAACAACTGACTCCTACAGGCGAGGGAATCGCACCAGACGATCTATGTCAGATCGTGGGTGAGCATTTTGGTGCGTGTCTGTTGGTTTATATGATGCTCGAGTTGGAGATGGAATTCCTCGGTTATCATGACGTTTCCACGCGTGTCGTCAGCATCCTCGCGAGTCATGACCGAAGAGACTCAGAAGGGGGATATTCTCAAGCGAGTATTCTACGGTGAGCATGGAGAGACGTTGTACTCCTTGGTGTCGCTTGCTGCTAGCGTCGAGATCGAAAGTCGCACGCCAGAGAGCTGGATTTCCCATCGCAAGGTCTTTCAGGTGATTCTTGATGCTGTTGTTGTCAATATTTGGGAGTGATCGCTCTTACATATCCGCATATCCATGCATCGTTAGCTTGGAGAAGTCACGCTTAATACCCGAGCGAGAGACGTTCGGGCGACACCAGGATCAACAATCAAGATCGGGAAACTCTTCCATCGACTGTCGGTTCGTCAAAGGGATCTAGCAGAAAACGCATCGTACCGAGCCAGGGTGATGAGTGCGATTCGCGAGTTCTTGGCCAACATCTCGCTGATCTGGCCACTCGTAGCCTTCGAAGTGAAGTTTCAGCGTGAGACAATTTCACCGCGCATTGCGTTATCCGTGCAATCCTACACCGGATCTGACGAATGTGGCTGATGTGATGTAGACTCATTGTCTCGGAGCATCTCCATACCAGCGGTTAGGAGCTCTGACGAACGAATTCGCGCTGTGTTTGGCGACGCAATTGGACGCAAGCTTCAGGTACTGTTTCGTTTGGCAGAACGCTATCTGAAGCACTTACACCTCGTATTCCTCGTAATGTAATGATCCTGCTGCAGGAAGTGAACCTGGAGCTTCTTGGCGATGGTGTCACCGTGCAAGGATTCGCCACTGTCATTCCAGATGAATGGGGATCCTCCTCGCCTGGAATCAAGCAGGCAAAGGCTTATTACCAGTTTGTGTTTTTCGACTGGCGCTGGGTCGGCAAATATCATCGGCAGATCGCGAACGCTATAACACAGACTTGCATCGAGTCTGGAGCAGGTGCGACAACTGCTGTGGCTGAGCTTGCGCTATGATCACGTTCCTAACATGCTGTCCTCTCGATAGGGGTTCCAATATTTCTCCTCAATGTCGCACTGAGTGACGACACGTCGCTTGCAGATCAAGTGCCGGATACTTTGAAGTCGATTGCCGACACAATTGCAAAGGTATGCCAGAATCCTGGTCGTGGCTACATCTATGGAATTTCACCGAGCTGTGTGCAGGCATTTGCAGGCTCAAGTCGAAGTCAACGCAGGAGTGTATATTCCAAGAGAATCGTGACAAGCGAGCAAATCTCCTCGCAAGATGGTCGTGGCAATTGGCTTGACAAAGATGCTCCCTGCGACAATCTGACCGAATGGCAAACCGTCCACGTTGGCGACGTTCGAGGACTACCCTGTCGCGAAACGAACAGACTACAAGACGAGATGGACGAGGCGAGTTTGGCACACTACGGAAAGGATTTGACAATGTCCAGCCAAAGTGATACCGTTCTCGCCATGAACTCGCTCCACCAAGTTGGAGATCCCAGTTTGCTGGTCGCCGACAGCGACCTTTCAGACGAGTATGAGGTACGTTCCCATAAAATTGCGTAGTTTTGGAGTTTCTTTTCTGAGGACTGCTTGCCAACGTCGTCTCTAGAACGCGGAGAATCATCGGAGCTATGTCTGCCACGCATGTGGAATGATGAGCGCTTCCAGCAGGCACGAATCCCTCATTAGTATTCACTGCATTTCGTCCAATTACCCCAGAACTTATCCCAGTCGCTGTTGTGGATGAATGCAGCGCGGTCCAAGACATACAACGCTCCTCGGAAGCTCACGAAGACTTCAAGCGAATCCTCGGAGTTTGGAACCGCGAGGCGACAGTGACAAGTGACAATTTGCCATCGGAAGCCGAAGCGTTGCCTCAATCCACGCATCTTCTTGGTCTTCAGCGCGGTGCTAACGATCACCACGGAATCTTCTTCAGAGCCGACTCGCCTTCCGTATTCTCACAGCAGAATCACTCTTCCAATTTGGTGCGTATTCATCTCCAGACAACTGTTCACGATCAGAGTTCATTTTAGCAGCCAACTAACGCCAGCTCAGTCGTTCTTGGAGCGACAGCAGACCGAACCATGGATTAGCAGCTGTTCTTTGGCTGTCAATCATCCAGAATTCACTTCATCACGGTCACCGAGCGGCGATATGTACGATGACGGGAGAGCTTCTACGTTGACTGCAACCACCGATGTCTTTCGCTGCCACTTCGATCCGGAGTCAACGAAGTGCTGCAAACAGTCATTAGATCGTGAAGTCAAAGTTTCGGCAAAAGTACGAACGTCCAACTTCTTCAGGACGACCAAGCATCAAGCATCAAAGCTGCGACAGCGTGCGGATTTGACCATGAGTTCAATGAGCTCTTTCACTAACACAATTCAAGTGCAAGGCTTTCATGAGCGCAAGTCAAGCAAGAGCATCAAATTGCACAAGTCCGTTCTAGACCGATTGACATTCGTCCGGCAGGTGGATCGCAAGTTTATTGTCGTGACTACAAGACATTCACTTGGAACTCAAGACAGTAATGGCTGCAACCTACTCTTGTGTATTGACCAGCACGCCGCCGACGAGCGCGTACGACTTGAGAAGCTGGAACTAGAGCTTTTCGGCACCGACGGTCGCAGTCGCAACATCGATATCCACGAGCACGATCCAGCGATCATTCTTCAAGTGAACGCGCTCGAAAGACGCACGATGGAGGACAATGATGCACTCCTGAGGAGTTGGAGATTTGACTTTGAGCGATGCTCCCGCGGTGAATGGGACGATGGGATCTGCGAAAATGTCCGTGGAGGCATTGGAGGCTATCGGTTTATGCTACGTGCGTCCCCAAAGATCGAAAAGCAAATCACCAATGCGGACGACTTCCGAGAGTTTGTCCAAGTTCTCGCGACAAACCCCAGCTACACCAGTTTATCAACGCTTCGTCCTCCGGCCATCACTCGATTGTTGCACTCGAGAGCATGCCGTAGCGCCATCATGTTTGGCGATTTCCTGAGCATCGACCAATGCAAGACCTTGCTTAACGATCTCCGCAAGTGTCAGCTCCCGTTCCAGTGCGCGCATGGCCGCCCATCAGTTGTACCGCTCGCTGAGTTTCAAGGCACCAAGATGTCCGCATAAAACCCAGCAGACTAAGTTACGAACGACTTGCGCGAACTCTGCAATCCCGTTCAAGAGTCATTGAGCGTTTCATTGTTGCGCCGAATTGCGCTGTTTTACCCTCACGCGGACTTTATCATGCGATCCACATCCGCTGAGCGGAACGTTGCACTTACTGCTATTTTCTTGGCAGGTCTAACGCGTTGTTGATCCGGCGAAACTGCATCGAACAAGACAATCGCAAGGTATTGGCGCGTTCAGATTTTCGTTCTTGCATCTCACTGCATCCGCACTCACCATTGCATTCGACGACGGAAGAAGTTCGCCGGCTTGTCGTGATGGCATAGCCTGAGGATGCCGACCTGACCGCAGCGAGCATCAGCGATGTGAGTTGTTTAAGCTATGTCAGGCTACTGCCTGTGCATGCTCAAACCTCCGATAGCTGGTGCTGCAAGCGCAGTGTGTCCCGGGACATTACCCTCATCCCCATCCTCCTCCTCGTCTCCATCGTCGTCATCGTCGTCGTCAATGTATTCGTCGTCTTCGTCTTCATCCTCATCGTCGTCACTCATTTTGACAGCTTCGATTGCGTTGAGGATGCGCTCGCGATGAATTCGATTCCGAATGCCAAAATCATTAACGAGGTCGCTCTCCGTGAGCTCCAACAGCATCGCCCCGTTGCAACGTCGCTGCTGGAACCGAGACTGAACAACAAGCGTTAGGTGGCTCGCGCCACATCACCTTGCCCATGTGCAGAGAAGAAACAAACAGCTTACCACGACGTCGGGGACGCCAACGTCTTCATGCAGCCACACGCATACATTGTCGACAGTCCACTCCGCTACGACTGAGGACAAATGCCATCATATTGCAGCGAGTGACACGATGAGTAAAGTCATTCGCGATTTTAGTGCGTGAAAGGTGCATCGCGTACCTTGCGCTAACGTCAGGTGCTCACCGTCATCGTCGTCACTCTCTTCATCGCCATCATCGGCTTCTTCGTCGCCGTTGCTCTCTGTTCCATGCGTCTGGGATTCTCTCTTACCCATGTCAAGTTTCGGACTGCCCCCCCTGCCGTCAGCACTTGATTGAGTAGTTCTGCAGCAAGATCCATCCTGATGTGTTAGAAATCGTCTCTTCAACGCCGCCATGAAGCACCAAGCGTACCCTGCTGGATTCTGGATCGCGGTAGCTCCAGCCGCAAACGGGCTCGAATTTATTCCCCTTGGATTCGTGAGCTGACTCAGTGCCAAGCTTCGCCTCGCCATTCGTTCGGCTGGTGACTCTACAGCATTAGGCGAGTGATGCCCATTCAAGCGGGAAGAATCAACACTCGTGGCACGTGGCCGCATTGAATCGTTCGCAAACGAAGTCGCCGGCTTTGGTGCTAGCGGTCCATTGCCCGCAGTCGGAGGGTACGGTGGTGGCGGCGGGATACGAGGTATGTGCGGGGGATCTCTTGAGGATGTCGTCGCCATCGAGCTCCCAATTGAATTCTGAGAAGCGTGCGCAGATGAGACAGAGAGATGGACAGTACCGGATGGTGGCGATACGGGAATCGGCACACTTGCTGTCGACCCTGGAACAGCTTTGCACGATGTCGAGTGAGCAACAATGGAGTCCGCTGGAAAGAGCTGGCAGCACCGAATGCACTTGATCGGGCGCTTGGAACATCTCGCGGAATGAGCGGATAGCGCGGACTGAGCCATCTGTAAACCGGTGCAGATACCAGTGTGTCAAAACTCGGGTGGCCAAATCAATTCGAGGGGTGCAGAACCTACGCTTTCGTTGCAGTGTTGGCAGCTTTTGAAACTGGTTTTGCACGAAGTTTCGTGTCGCGTCAGATCTCGTGATATGATGACCATGTTGCAGTGTTGGCACCGCTTCGGTCTCCAGTCGCATCTGCGCAACAAACGAGCACGTTGGTCTGGTAAATTCTCAAACTGATAGGGTGTTTGAAGGAGGCGTCAGCAGCACATACTCTAGCTCATGAGCGTCAATCTCGTTAGCAGGAAATTCGTCGTCACAGAACTTGCACTCAGTCTGGGGCGGAGGAAAGTGTGAGTCAATACACCGTCAGCTACCTCAATCGACCAAGAGAGTTTGAGATCGAATACCTTGGAAGGCGCCGTTGACGAAGCTGTTTTCACTGCTGAAGCCAGTGAAACGGGTGGTGAGGAGTTCGGTACCGGCGCAACAGGGGAATTACGACTGCTGATCGCATTTCCATCTGTCAAGGAGCTAGATCGTGATGCTAATGTCCGCGGTGAAGGATTTTGCGGAAGTGAAGCGGTTGAGTGGGATCGTGCGGCATTTTCAAGCGCAGTGCTCCCTGTCAAAATTGACGGCGAAGGTGATGCTGGTGTTGTGAGTCGAGAACTGTTGGGTTGTCCTGCAGTGGGAGAGGTCGGTCCATCAGGCTTCTTGGGGCACCTAGTCGCGAGATGTTTCTCGATTCCACGCTGAAGGAATTTGCCACCGCAATCATTCGGGCATGACACGAGTCTGCAGTCGCAATTTTCAATGTGCTCCTGAAGCTCCGACATCTAACGAATGGGAGTCACATCTGGCGTGAGCATTCTAGACATAATAGCGCATCGGTTCGAGTCCCGAGGGGTCTTGAAACATACCTTTTGACGTCGGAGACAGTGCGGACACTGCTTGAGTATATTGTCACATCGCGCTTCGTGATCAAGAAGGTCAGCTGTGGGAACATCCACGGAACAATGCCGACACTTCTTCAGTGAATCAGCTGCTTCGTGTGCATTTGTCACAAAGCCAGCAGAAGAGAGTGACGTCGGAGTATTAATACTTGGCGTTCGAGCTGAAGTCGCCACTTGTGGGGCAGAACTCGACTCACAACGAGAAGCACCGCAAGTCTTCGAGTGCACTTCGAGGTTGATCCAGAGCATTTTGGCGTCGCAAGTGGGACACTCGACCAAGCGACGAGGACACTGTTTGCTCTCGTGCTCCTCGCGTTGTTCAATGCGAACTGGCAATTTGCACAAGCTACAGAGAGCTCGCGAAGACGACTCGGAGCCTCCATCGACCATGGATTCAGAATTCTCAATGGTTCGAGTCAGTGAAGTGGCTCTTGACACTGGTGCTGGTGAAATGGGAGGCGGGGGAGGCGGGGGCACAACCGTAGTATCACGCTGGAATACTCGTTCCACTGGTTGCACTGGAGGAGATCGCGGCAGATTGCTAAACAGTTTTTGCATCATAGATGACGGTGACCCAGGGTTGGTGGCCTCCGAACCTTGTGTCGCGCCTGTTTCAACTGACGGTGGCGTGAATGTATCTGCTTGAAGGCGGCTCGGCGTATTTCGCTTGGGCTCCGTTGTCCCCAGCGCTGTCCCACGAACAGAATCGGCCGGCTGGGTAGAGGTAGAGGGCTTTGATGACACGGAGGTGGCAAATGCCAAGCTGTCGGGTTGTGCGGGAGCATTAGGCTTTGAAGTTTTGTCCGTCACTACCACTGACAGTTTCGCCATATCTTGTGGAGATGGATTTACTGGCTCGACCTTTTCTAGTGAGCCCACGGCCGCAGAATCTGCTTTCGTCTCGGTGTCTGATGTTGTAGAGAGTGCCTTGCTTGCTAGCGACGGGGTCGCTTTGGTAGAGCTCGCCGCAGGTACGCTTTGAACATGGTCCATGTGAGGGATAGCTTCTTCCATGAGATCTTCTCGTGACGGTAGCAATTGGTTAGCTCCACCCGCCGGTAATAGCGATGTTGAGTCAGGGCGTGCCAGTGACGCTGGAGGCATTTGTGCGGCAGCATTGTCAGACAACGGATGTGCAGTCGGGACTTGCGGTTCTCGAATAGGCGGCGGCATTGGCGTGGGGCTGCACCGCTGCTGTTGCTGCTGCCGAAGCTCGAGCTCTTGCTTCCGACGGTTTTCGACTCGTGCTTTCGCGAGCTCAGCCTCCGCCATTGCTCCGCGTGCCGACAGAGAAATGGTTTCTTGGATCTTGTCTGCTGCACTCAGTGGCGTCGAGCTAACACGCAGCGACTTTGGTTCGTGCGATGGCAAAGCTGGTGAGACCGTGCTACTGTCTGTCTCATTGATGCCTTCCGTCGCCTTTGTCCGTGGAGCACTTGGCGACACTGACTCTGCGATACTATGCGGCGATGCGGGTACGGTGCTGGATTTCTTCTCGGAGCTAGAACAGTCCTCATTTACGTCTTTTGCTGCCACTTGACTTGGATTTCTGACCGGGAGAGCAGAAGAAGCACGCTGATCCGCCGCAGAAGCTGCTACCAAATAGGGAGGGAGTGTCAACATTGGAGCGGTTGGTGTTGATGGAACTGTCCAATGACCGGGGTACACGGACGCATGAGCCTGCGACTGAGCCTGCAACTGAAGCTGCAGCTGCAGCTGCATCCTCTGCATGGACGCGTCGATCGCGGATACGAACGCGCTTGTCTGCTTCTCAAGCGCTGATTGGATTTCATCTCGATCGTCGGCATCGCGCGCGCTTGACTTGCCGGGTCGAATGCTACTCTCCGTGGCAGTCCGGAGCTCGCTGAGTGCCATCGACAAGTCTGAAATGGTTGCATTCGTCTTGACGATCGCGTCTTCCAGCCCGCGGACGCGCTGCTCATTTCTTGCCATCGCCTTGTCCTCCACAGCTTTGACGGCTGCCTCCATATCGTTGAGCCTGACTCGAAAGTCCTTACGAACCCTTTCAAGCGCGTCCTCGGCTCTTTTCTCTGCCTCGCGGATGCGTTTCTCGGCCTCATACTCGACTTGAGTACTCTTGACGCGCAGCTCCTGTGCTACGTTGTGCGCACTCTGCTGCACATCACCACGGATCGATCGGAGCGCTTCATGGATCGCGTCGAGTCCCTTCCTCCTCTCCTCTTGTTCCTTCTCGAGCTTGTCCATCATCGTACAGTGGCGTTTCTCCCACGCCTCGACGCGCACTTCGCTCGCTCTCGTTGCCTCTGCACCCGCTTGCTTCGCTTGTTCGATCTGCTTAAGGAGGTCCCGAAGGCCGTTTCCAAACTCGACGTGCAGTTGGCTCTCCAGCGCCTTGAGCTGCTTCTCAGCTTGCAGCGACGCGGACGCGAGCTGTGAGCGCCAGGTCTCCTCCGCACGCTGAACAATTGCGTCCAACTCCAGTCTGCGACCGGCGCACTCTTCGCTCTTACGCTGCACGTCCGCCACGAATCCCTTGACATCGTCCATGATATCACTCCGAGCCTTGTCCACGAGTCGCAGAAGCTCTTGCCGCTCGCACTCACGGCGCTGATCCCTCACAGCGGCGTCGTCCTGCTCTTTCTTGGTCTGCTGCTGCTCTGCGTCACGCTGGTAGTTGACTCGCTCTCCAAAGAGCTTGCTGAGCTGCGTCTTTAGTGCAGCGATGTCGCCGCGGAGGTCCGACAACTCGCCGGCGAGTCCGTGGCTGAGCTTCTGCGTGAGTGCGTCGAGCAACAGCGCCGACCCGCTGGCAGTGCGCGAGACTTCGGCGATCTGCTGTGCCTGGTGGTGCGTCGCTGCCTGGAACTGAGCCTTGACAGGCTCCATAGCCGCGTTGAAATGCACGAGCAGCTCGTTGCGCGACAGCTTGTCCTGCGAGCCTGACTGCGTGGCGTTGCACTGCTCGCGCAGCGCGGCGACGAGCTGGCGCAGCTCAAGCAGCTGGCTCTCTGCCTGCATGCGCCAGGACTCATCCTTGCCACACAGGCTCTGTAGGTGGAAGCCGACGTCTTTCTGCGTCGTGAGCTCCTGGCGCAGTTTGGCCTGCACCTGGTCCAGCGTGTGCAGCTGCCTGTCAGCCGCGCACACCTCGACGCGCAGGCGGTCGAGCTCCTCAGATGTGGCCTTGCACAACTGCAGTAGCGCGCCTAGCTGTCGCTCGGCGATGGCAGCGCGCGCGTCCACCTCAAGCTTGAGGCTCAGCCGCACTTGCTCCATCATGCTCGCCATGTCGTACGTGGGCGACGCGAACGCCTGGAAGGCCGGCGGGAGCGGTTGATACTGCGGCTGCTGGTGCGAGTGCATCGACGCCGGAGCAGGTCGCGCGGATTGATCACAGTACGCGTCGTCGTCCGCGAACTGCGCGCGCTGGTTGTCCGCCGCCTGGCACCTGGCTGCGCGCTTGTGCTCCTGGCGCGACCGAAAGAGAGTCGAGAAGCTCCCCTGTGCGCGCACGGCCGGCGTTGGAGACCTCCCGGTGGTCCATGCGTCGCGCAAGAAGGCACTCGCGAGGCTGTCGCCCTCAAGCGGCCCGCTTGCCGCGGCCTCCGCGCCGCCGAGCCCCGTAACGGAGGAGTCTGATGGCGGCGCCTCGCCCTCGTGCGCCAAGAGCGCGCCGGCGGGCGAGGGGTCTGCCTCGAGGTCTCCGAGCTGCCGGAACTGCTGCTCCAGGTGCGCGTCCGTGCACTTGATCACGGCCGCGAGGCTCTCGTCCCAGTCCATGAGCGCCCACTTGCGCGCGCGGCGTGCTCGCGGGGCATGCGCGGCGCGTCGGTTGGCGCGATTGACTAGAGATTGGTATGGAACGGAGCGGAGCTCTTGGGGGCAACTTCAACGTCGAAAAGGCGCGTGATTGGCTGAAAAGGACATTTTTGGCGTGATTGGCTGAGGAGGCGCGAAATTTGAACGTTCTTTGCGCACGCGCTCGAAAATGTGTCCCAGAGCCGCTCGAAGAGACAGTCTTCGAGGAAAGCCTCCGTCTTTTCCCCACTTTGGTGTATCGAATACTCACGGATATTGAATGTTGCATTGGCAAAGCATGGATGTTTGCGAGTTGTGAGTCTGACTGCATTATCGAAGTTTCATACTTCATGCATCGATAGAGGCTGACGGGGTCAGCGACTGACACAGCCAAATTTAGCCCTCGCCGAGCCCCAGCACCAAAATCTTTCCTTGCTTTCTCGCCCGCTGGAAGCGATCGATCCAGGAGCCAGTTGACACGGTGGTCGGGCTGCGGCAGCGGCAGCGGCAGCGGCAGTGTTCTCGAACGCGCACGCCCCTCCACCGGCCGCCAAAGAAAGCGCGCAGACAGCGGCTTACCAGGTCTGGCTCGGCGGGGCGGTCAGGCAGGCAGACCGACGTCGAGCCCCCGTGGCTGGTTGGCTGGCCCTCTCTGTGTGTTTGGTGGATAACTTCATGCAACCTTCACTCTTGCCGTCGTCACCATTCCCGCTCACACACACATCCTCCATCTCCCAGCTTTCGCTCTCCGCTCTCTTGCATAGCCTTGCAGTATGAATACACCCGATATTGTGTATTTCTGGTGAGCATCTTGTCCGAGGCTCTCAATACCATATAGCCCCGACACAGTAGATAGGTCCCACTCTCGCTGAAAAAAGAGTCTCGACTGTACGCTTTGAATGGCTCGCATTGTCTGATAACTTGGGCGGCAAACACTCTCGCTGTAAACTACGTTTGATTCTTGCGGCGCGGCCTTTGATATCCGATCCCCTCTGCATCCGCATCCACGACGCTCCACAACTTGTGCAGACACAGCGTTTCGCTCCCCCCTCTCTGTTGAAATGCGTGGCTTTTCGCTCCCTGGACTTTACGCGTTAGCTTCCCGCTCGCTCTCTCGCCTCGCTCCACCCCGTTTTGGATCCGAGGGGACGGGGACGGGTCGACCAGGAGAAAAGCAGACCCTGTCCGCGGAACGACAGCAGCGAGCCAGCCAGCGCAGCCCGACGGTCCGTCCGCACTGTGGGTTTCGCCCTCGCGTGCGCACTCGGGATCTCTCCGCCGCTGCCGCCGGCGCCGCCGCTCGCACTCCGCGCTTTCCACCCGCCGCTCGCCGCCGCCACCGCCGCCGCCGACCCCGACGCGATGGACGCGCCGGCCGCCGCGCTGACCCCGCACCAGGCCATCATGAAGTGTCCGTGGCAGTGGCGCATGCCGTTCCTGGACGAGAAGCTGGCGTCGCGCAAGCGGCGCGTGGGCGACGGCTACTTCTACGACCCGGTGGACCCGAGCTTCGTGGATCACCTGCTGCCGGGCCACGCCAAGCGCTTCTGCCACGCGGCGGACGAGCGTGACACGATCCAGCGCGAGATTGAGCGGCTCACCACACGCAAGGAGCAGCTGCACGCCGCCTCGATGCTCTACGACGCGCTGCTGCTCGTGGGCGACGCGCCGCGCGAGCGCGCGCTGGTCGACGGGTTGCTGGCCTCGCCCACGAGCACCGCGGCGTCGGCTCCGTCGTCCCCATCTGAGGACGACGCCGCCTCGTTGCTGGCCTCGCCCGCGAGCGCCGCGTCCTCGGCGCCGTCGTCCGAGGACGAGGACGATGGCGACGAGGATGGCGAGCTCGCGCTCGTGTCGGACAATCTGCAGGACGAGCTCTTCGCTGAGGACGGCGCGCTACTCGACTTCGCGCCGCACGCGCGCGACTGAGCCGCGTCCCTCACGTCCGCGCCGCCGTCTCTATTTATTCCCGTCGCGCGGCGGACGCGCACGCTCGCCGCCTCGTCCGCCGACCTCCGCACCCCGATCCTCTTGGCGCGTCGCCATGCATTCGCCGCGCTGCTCGACCTATAAACCACTCTCCTTCCCACAAACACGTACTCGCATTTTTCGGTCGCTTCCGTTGTCTCGTTTGCTGCCTGCCGCCGCGTTCATCACGACGGGATCTGCCAGAACATGGTGCCCTCGACCGCGAACGGCCGCAGCAATCGCCGAGACACGAGCGTGTCCACGAGCACCTCGATCTTCCTGCGGCTTAGCTGTGGCAGCAGCTCCTCGAGCTGACCCACGCTCTGCGTCCGTGCGTGCGTTCGTCCAGTCGGTTCATCGCATGTGAGACGTTAGCTGCTGCCTCGATCGGCCGATGGGCGAGTCAACGGACGGACGTACCAACGCGGGGTTCATGGCGTCACCGTCGGCCTGGAACTTGCTGTAGAGCGTCGCAATCTGCACCGCGCCGGCTCCGGTCTAATGGCAGAGATCGACCGCCGGCGTTAGTATACGCAGCACAGATGCACACACCTCCACACACAAGAAGGAGGGTGTCGTAGCGGGCGGTACGCCTATGGATGCGCACGCACCTGGAAGCCGACGGGAAGGATGGAGAGCGAGAAAGTCGGCGCAGCCTCGCCCGAGGTGATCGAGTCGTCGTACTCGAGCAACCGTGCCTCCTGCGAGACGCTGCCGACGTCGAGCGAGGCACCCACGAGCCGGTTCGACAGCGGCGTGTTAGGCGTCATGGCCTTGAGCCGTGTGTGCAGCAGCGGCGACGCCATGTCCAGGTCGGGTGTCAGCGGCTCATCGTCGTCAGCCGCCGATCCAAGATCTTGAGGTTGGCTTTCAACTTGATCTTGCGCATGCGATTGAGGTGCTGGTCGCCCGCGCTTGCGTGTCGGCGTCGAGTAGTCGGCCGCGCCGTACTTGCGGCGCATGCTGGCATGCTTGCCGGCCGGCGATGGCGACGGGTGGTGCGTCTTGGGGAACACGGGCGATGACGCGCGCTTGCGCTTGCGACCCGAGCCCGGAGACGCCGTCGCCGCCGCGGATGGCCGAGCGGGCGACTGGGGAGCCGTGCGCCATCGGGGGCCGACCGACGGCGGTGCGACTTTGACGGTCGAGAACTCGGGCGGCGACACGGACGCGCCACTGTCGCCCTCCTCGAGCTCCTGTCGCGGCGGGGAGTACTCGAACGCCCCCTCCTTCATCAGATTCTTGCTCACGCCTGGGCTGTCGATACGCGCGACGCTGCTGAGCGCTGACGGAGGCGTCGCGGGGCCGGACGCCTGTCCGGACGCGAGTACAGCCACGCGCGGGGGCGAGCCTAGACCCGGGGACCAGTCCGTGCGCGCGTCCGACGTGCTCGCATCCGCGCCCGCGTCCACGTCCTCGTGTCGCTGCAGCGTCGTGGTCTTGAATGTCTGCGTGCCGCTGCTGGCGCTCGCGGTCGCCTCCGAGGCCACAGACCGCCCGCTGGCATCCACGAAGCCCGGCGCGCGTCGCGGCGTGCGTGCCGGTGCGAGTGAGCGCCGTGCGGCCGGCGGCGCGGCCGCCAGCGCCGAGAAGAGCGGCTGCCAGGCGCGCGCCGCCTCGTGCACCTGGCGCAGCAGGTGGTGGTGCCTCCGCACAGTCGCGCAGATCTGCGTCGCCGACCGATGGGCTGCGCAGATGTTGGCGTCGATCTCCTGCAGCAGGTACGTCACGCGCTGCTCGGCGGCCTCGTCCTGCGCCACAGCGGCGGGCTCGGGCGGCGCCATGGTGCACGGCTGCTCAGTGGCGCGTCGAAGTATAGAGAGGCCGAGTGAAAGGTGTCGGAAAGGCGAGCGAAACATACCATTCTCAAGTCAAATGTGGCCACTGTTGAGGGGGGTGCGGGGTTCCCGCGCGTTTTGAGCAAGCCATCGAGAGCGTATGCTCCACTCCCGTTTCACCATCACTCTGTTCGGGTTTGAAAAATGGCGGGAAGAAGAAGAAGCCCGCAAAGCTGGTCAAACGAACTTCGGTCCGTCCTTCCGTCCGCCTCCGCGGCGCTGCTCCTCCCGCGACCCGATGATGGGACGCCGCGCGACGCCAAGCGCGCGCGCGCTGTCGACTCAGGAGGCGCGCGGCGCCGTGGCGCACGAGCCGCGCGCGCAGTTCTATCGCGTACGCGATCGCTCGACCGCCGACGAGCCCTTGGTCTCGCCCGAGGAGGCGCTGCCTGGCGCGATCGTGCGCCGCTTCCTGCTGCGCGCAGGCTTCCAGAGCAGCTCGACGCGCGCTGAGCGCGACGCGCGCGAGTTCCTTTGCGCATTCCTGCGCAAGCTGGCTGGCGGCATGCTGGCGCTCGCGCAGCACGACCGGCGCGCGGGCTTCCGGCTGCACGACGTACTGCGCGCGTGCGCACACTTTGGCGTCACGCTCTACGGCTACGACGATCTGGTCGTGCTGCCGAGCCCGGACAAGCGTGGCCAGGACGAAGTGTTCCACGTGACCGAGCTCGTCGAGTGCGCCACGACCTTTAGCCGCGCGCAGCAGCAGCAGCAGCAGCAGCAGCAGCAGAGCGAGGAACCGGACCTTGAGCCAGCGCGCAATCGGCGCTTTCAGCGCATGGACTTCGTGGCCAACTACGCGACCTGGGAACGCGACGACGCCGACGACTGTAGCGACTCGGAGCTAAGTGACTGGTCCTGTTTCAGCGACAGCGAGATGGAGTCTGAGGAGGGCGAAGGCGACGCGCAGGAGGACTCGCCGCGGCCGCAACACGCAGCTGCTCCGAGCCCTAGCACGGCAGCGCGGGTGGTGCGTCCATGGCAGCGCGGAGAGGCGGATGAGGACAAGTTTTTGTCTTCGTTGGAGTCGGCCCAGCAGCTTGTGGACACCGAGCTGCTCGTGGTCGCGGAGAACAACGAGCCCGAGACGGAGGAGATGGAGGCGGACGCGCCGCTAGGCCAAGGTTACTTCTCGGACTGCGACGGCAACGAGGAGAGCGTCGCCGACTGGGGAGATGGGGCGGACGAGGGCCGTCTCTGGAGCTCCTCGGGCGACGACCACGACGTCGACACGTGCGCCACGCCAATCGCTACCGCCTTTGAGGACGATGGGAACCAGTATGTGATGCCTCGCTCAAGCTTCGCGGCGCTCTTTCGCGCCGTGGTGCGCGAGTCGCTGCGCGTGGGCGGGCTCAGCGTCACCGCTGTCGCACTCAGCGCACTGCACAACGCGTCGGAGCAGTACCTGCACCGCGCGCTGTCGGAGGAGGGCTCGCTGCGCTACAGACTCCAAGCAGTCCTCATGGAGCGCGCGTTCGAGCGCGCGACGACGCATCTTGAGACGCAGCTGCAGGCCGAGCGCGACAAGGTAACCGCGCTCGAAGGCGCTCTGGGTACTCTGAGGGCCGCGCTAACGGCGAGAGAGCGCGAGGTGCAGCAGCTCCGCGCGCAGGGGCCGCGGCAGGTGGCCACTCCGTCCAAGCGGGCGTCGTGTGCCGACGGCTCGGACGTGGAGATGACGACGCCGACACCCAAGAAGCGCAAGAAGTCACCGGCCAAGCAGCGCAAGGTCTCGAGCAGCGCCTCCGCGCAGGCGGTGCGCAAGGCCAAGGCGCCGGCCAAGGGCTCGCGATCGGCGCAGGCCCTCGTCGGGTCCTTGCGCTCGCGACTACAGGACCTGCCGCGCGCCAAGACGACGCGCGTCAACCCTGCGTGAGCTCGGCGCTCGCGTCTGGCGCTCCGGGTTTCGCGCCGTGCATTCCTCGCCGCGGCCGATACACTCGCACGGCCCGTAAACTAATCTATACTAGCGGGAGCTCGCCGCTCCTACCGTGCCTCGCTCACGCGGCCTTCTTGCCGGCGAGCAGCTCCGCCTCCTCGCTGGCGCGGATCGCCGCGGTCTCGTGGCAAATGCGCAGGAAGCTGAGCAGGTGCTGGAAAAAGTCATCGCCGAGCGTGCTGCTCCGCGTCCGAGCGGCGTGAGTCTCTCGCTGCCGAGCACACCGCGTTGCGCCGCACCGCGAGTCGCCCCAGCGGCGGGGAGCGCGCGGACCGAGAGCGAACGTGCGCACACGCAGACACAGACGCAGACGCACCTGAGGTAGGCCTCAATGTTGTTGTGCCCCGCGTCGACGACCCAGAGCGGCTGGGAGCGCCACTCCTGCCGGCAGCGCTCGAAGAGCCCCTCGCCATGCCAGAAGGGCACGACCTCGTCCCTCGTGCCATGGATGATGGTCACGGGCGCCTCGACCTGGTCGATCACGTCCACGTTGCAGAACAGGTCGCCGGGCAGCGTGAAGCGCAGGTTGAACACGACGCGGAACATGGACAGCACGGGGCTCTGCAGGATCACGCCGGCCACGGGCTGCCTCGCGCGCGACTGCCGCGCCGCGATGTGCGTCGTTGGACCTGAGCCGAGTGAGCGGCCGTACCTGCCGACAACGCCCGCGACCGCAGCGCCGCTCGCGCGTTAGCGCTGGCGTCGCCGCTCCGGGCGACAGACGAGCGACGTACACGACGATGCGGCTCGGCGGGATCTTGCGCACGTTGACTAGGTACGCGAACGCGGCCTCCACGTCGGCGTAGCACGCGTCCTCGCTCGGCTCGCCCTCGCTGATACCGTAGCCAGAGTAGTCGTACGCCATGACGTTCACCTGGCGAGCAGAGGCGAGCGTGCGCGCGCATGAGCCGAGTGAGCACGAGCGGGGGCGCGGCCAATGGCGCGCCTCTGGTAGCTACTACGGCCGCCACCTTGAGCCGCCGACTGACTTCGCGGAACCAGTCGTAGATCATGCCCAGGTCTGCGCGGCGCGGAGACGGACGGCTGCGTTAGTGCGACCTTGAGGCTGGCTGCCCGGCTGTCCGCCGGACTACCTTCGGCGTTGCCGTGCGAGAACAGGAGCGTGAATTCTGCTTTCCTGCGTGGAGTGCCGGCGACGGAGGGCGGCGCCGCTTAGTCTCGCTGCTCCTGGGTGGTGGGTGAGGCCGGACGGACAATCACTCGCGCGAGGCACTTCAACGTACTCGTGCTCGAGGAAGAAGGCCGGGATGCGGTTGTTCAGCGCCGTGGCGAGGAAGAAGTAACGCCGCGTGAAGCCGTACGTGGGTGGCGGCGGCTGGAACACGAGTGCCGACACGGTCGCGCCCATCGCCGCGGCCTCGAGCGCCGGGAGAGACGCGCGACGCCGGTGCCGGCCAGCAAGCTCGCGCTCAAGGCGCACGCCGCCGCCTGCTTGCGGTCCGGACGCGGCCGCGCTCGAGGCGGACGCCGCGTGCTGGTGGTCGCGGCGGGAGCGCGCGCGCCTGGCCGCGTCGGGAGGCGATCGGCTGGCGGTCGAGAGCTCGCGGCGCGCCGCTGCGGCCGATGGTTCCAAAAAGGCTCGGAACCTCGCGTTCCAAGCAGCAGAAGAAGGAAACCAAGCGCTGCCGCGGATTGCAAAAATGCATACCCCGAGATATCAGGATGCTGGGCGACACGCCAAAAGACGCGCGCACACAAGGGATAAGACCTATGGAAATGAATAGATCGAAGTCGGTTACGGATCGATCAATCGACGCCTCTAGGCGGCTCGTGCTCCACCTGTATTTACACGCCCGACTGCTGCCTGCGGGCGGATGGCCACGGGACGCAGAGATGCTCACGCTGGCGGCATCGCAGCGGCGGACGACGATGCACGGAAGAAGCGCAGGTGCAGTGGTGTCTGGCCGACGCCGCGCAGGTCGTCGCGGATCGCTGCGTTCTCGCGCGCCACGTCCTCGTCCACAGGCACTCCTCCGCGGCGCAGGAGGCGCGAGAAGCTGCCTCGGTGCGCCGGCGTCAGGTTCGGCACCGGCACAGGAGCGAGCGCGCTCATCGCCGGGACCTCCTCGCCACCGGACGACGGCGGGAGCATCAGGATGCGCGAGCTTGAGCCCGCGGACGCCGCGTCGGCCGGACGCGCCAGGTGCCGCACGTAAGCGTGGTCGGCGTCATCGAACTCGCTCCACGGCTCCCTGGAACGCGGGAGCAGCCTGCGCCGCCGCGCTGCTCGCTGCTGCTCGGCGTAGCGCCGCGCCACCGCCTCGTGCGCAGCGCGCAGGTAGTCGAGGCAGCTCTTGGCGGTCGTGTAGTACTCCCGGAACCGTGGGAACCTGCGCAGCAGCGTTTCCTTGACGCTGTGCGGCCGCCGCTTGGAGGCGTTGTATAGCGTCTGCATCACCCGCAGCTCTTGCTGTCGGCGAGCATCCGACTCGGCTCTGCAGACACGTCAGTGCGGTCATTACCAAACGTGACAAGGAGTATGAAGCCAGGCGAGGAGCTGCGTACTTGTGCTTGACGGTGACGGCGCTCGAGAATGTGAAGCCCGAGCTCGGCTTCTTGCGGCTGGACGACCCTACGTTGCCGCACACCTTTATTAGCAACTAGAGATCGATCGTGCGCGGCTCGGAGACGACCGCGACGACATACCAGCGCGCGCGAGACGCCGACGACGAGGGAAAGCGAACGGAGAAAAGGTGACGCGCCGCGTGGCGCCGCTCGCCTCTCCCGTCGGTGCAAACAGCGAGCGCGCGGGCCGCTTGCCCTCCGTTTCGGACGACACATCTCCGCCTCCGTAGCCCAGCGCGGTGTCCCGCGACGCCGCCGACTTGAGGATCGATCGCATCGCGCCGAAGCAGCCGCCGCCCACTTGGCAGCGAGCGACTTGCGATTTGTGCTTTTCTACAGCAGCGCTGGTGGCGCACCGGACCCATTGTACCTATTTCATGGCACTTCTGGGAAGGAATGCAGGAATGTGCACTATATGTGGTTCAGAGATCCTTTGTAGCGGTCCCACTTGTCGTGGCGTGAAAAGACGCCAACTGCGATTGCTGCAAGGCTGCCGACGGCGGACGCCACACGCGCCGTCGCCGCGATGCCGCAGCTCCTGGCGGCCTCAGTTGCCGCCACAGCACTGGTCGTTGCGTTGCCGACGGTGGGATGGCGCTAATCTCTCCTCCCTTCTCGCTCCTGGTTCCTCATGCGCCGACATTTTGCTTCTGGCTACTGATATCCAGATTGCTAGCGCCGCCCTGACCCTACTGCTGAACCTGGTGACGCGAGGTCGGATCTCTGCGCGATCCTCTGGCTAGTATCAACTTGTCTGACGTGCGCGCACTGCTGTAAAACGCGTTAGTCGGATTGCTGTCGAACATCCGTCTCAATTCGCGCACCAGAGTCTCCTTCCACGCCACGTCCGTGCTACTCGCGTGCTGGCGCAGAATATGGAGGCTTCTCCGCACAGGAACATGGGGGCCGCTGATGACGATGTACGTACCATCTATCGACGTGATTGTTGTTGTGATTGAAGAGCCACCCGAGTTCAAATCCCGGGGCAGCACACCAAGTCAATCATCCGCATCAGTGATGAAGACACCGGATTTGACCTTGAAGGACTTGCGCCATCCTCTCTGGCGACGGCTGCGTGAGCGCATTTGCTTGCTGCGCGGGATGTGCAGCTTTATGAGCTTGTTTGCTATGTCCGTTGGCGCTATCACCGTCACTGTCGTCGGTGAAGCGGACGGGGTCGCCCAAGAGCTGCTACGCATCGAGGCAAGCCGCACGATGCGTCGCACCGGAGATCCTGTATGGCGAAGGTGTGCATCTGACTCGTTTTGTTTGATGCGTGCAGGATGGAAGCCTGAGTATTTGGTCCAGCCTCCAGATCTCTTCAAGCGACCTTGCGATCGCGATCGACCTGTTCGACGCCAGACCAGCCACGCTGCGTATTCCCGCTTTTTCAGTCACAGCACGCCTTGACCTGGTACACTTCGAGACAATGATCCCGATTTCTCGAACCGAGACGGATCTTCGTGCCCCCATTCCGTCGTCGTGCTCCGTCACCTGCACCTCGATACACTTCGCTCTTCAGTATCGAGCTCTGATCCAAGCATCAATCCGGCGCCTGACTGCGTCGTCCCTTTCTCAATCTCACGAGTCCGGCACACTGAGTGGCAATACGTCGGGGGATTTGAATCTTCTCGTCGGAGCGATCAGTTGCATCCCAGCAGTTAAACTCAGCTTCACTCGCGTTGTGGTTGATGTAGCAGATCCAGATATCGAGGAACGAAGTCGGGTGAGCCTGCAAAACATCGATTTCCAGCTGGCGGCTTCAGACCTGTCCGCAGTCGAAGCTGACACTGAGCAGTACGAGGCAGTCATACGACCTGCGTATTCTGAGAAAGCTGCAACGCTAAGTGTTGGTACTTCAGAGCTTCAACTGCAGCGTGCGTCCGACGGACTGGGCGACGCTCCTTGCCACTCCATTGCGAAGATATCACGCGTCAAGCTCTCGTGCTTCACGAGCCTTGAAGTGCTCACTGATGGCGACGACGAAGACGACGAAGACGACTGCTCCGACCTCCCTGGTATGCTCTCCGCTTCGGTCACAATCACTGGTGAGTGTCGCGGACTGTCAGTCACGCTGTCCAACCGGATTTGTCCTTGGATCCACGTGATCTTTTCCGAGCTGCAACGCGCCTCGTGGCCAGATCAGCGCATTATTGGTCCGCGTTTGAACACAATGGCAAGCTATATCGCGGTGGAAGTCGAAACTCAGCTCAAATTTGTGCAGACGGAAATTGCTGTGTTAACCTCGAACTCTACGTGTGATGTGTTGCCGCGAGGAGTGCCAAGTATCTGCTTGACTGCAGACGAGGTAAACCTGTACGGCCATCCATACGTCGGCGAAGAGCAGATGGGAGTACGATCGAAAGCAGATCTACAAATCACCCGGCTGAAGATGTTCTTCATGGGAACAGGAGGTCTCACAAGAACTTTATTCCTCTCGCTGGACTTCATTCGCGCCTTCATCGCGCCGTTGTCGATTGGGAATCTCAAGCCAACTCCTGCCCAAGTCGAGGTTGAAGCTGAGTGGCTGGAGCTAAAATGGGCTCCAGAAGTGCTGCATGCGCTCGCGGGTGTCTTAGAACTGCTTATTGATCTTGGCGGTCCAATAATGCTGCAGAAGACCACATCGAAACCGAATGGCAACCCCACCTTCAGCGGAGGGCTCAAGGAAAACGTTCAGTTATTTGTACCACCAATGCGAACAATCAAAGAAGTCATGGATGACGTTGGGTCCAGCAGTGCGGAGAATCAAGGTGATGTCGAGGCGTCGATCCTGTTCCGGTGTACAATCAAACGGGTGAGCGCTGTATTCGCTCATCACTACGACAATAAGGACTGCATTGAGTACTTGACTGCGGATACTTCCCGAATGAGTGTGGAGGCATCGACCGGTCGATTCCGAATTTCTGTGGAGCAAATCAAGGTGTTTCAAGTCGAGACGGCTGTTCGAGCTTCGTGTCGTGGCTCTGAAGCAACTACTAACTTGTCATTTGTTGCCGCGTTTGAAGGGCAGTCACCTCCTCGACGCCGATCATCTGTGCTCCGAAACAAAACAGGCTCGCCAAGAAATCGCACTACCAGTCCTCGACAGCGTGAACGCCTCTCTTGGGGGCAACAAACCGCGAAATCATATGTCCAATACTTTTACGCGGCTCGATTTGCGTTGGAGGAGACCAAGATCCGCGACGGCCAGAGCAATGTAGTCGATATATTCGCGGAGGATGCCAAGCTCGACTGGACAATGGCTGCCCAATTACGAGTCACGGAGGTCGTACGAAAGGTCACGTTTGCAAGTTGGGAGATGCTGTACCGTGTACGAGCTGCGTATGCGCTGCGTTGCACTCCTGCAGACAGCGACTACAACCGACCGTTTGGTCTCAATCCTCCTCTCAATGATGCCGAGGTGTGTGCGCAGTGGGAAGCTCGATTGCGAGGGATTATCAGTGGATCGGGCAATACGCTGCATCGTATACACGCTACCGGTATTCGAGTACACGCCCCACTGACGAAGACTCTCATTATTACCGCCGATATTGGATCCTTCGGTGGTGATGATCTTCCCGACTTGTGGAAGTTTGGTGACATAGCACTCAAGGTGAACGCACTCGAGATGTTGGGTGCCGATACCGTTCGTATTCGTCGTACTGTAGCAAAACGATCAGATTACGTCTTTGGTGTGTTCGAGGCGATGGTACGTCTGCGCATGCAGATGACGGGACGCTTTGATGATGGTTCGATTCGGTACCCAGACGACGGTATGCTGGTCGAGTGTGATGGCGTTCGACTTCAGACGAGCGTTGGCTTTCAGTTTCGAGATCAAATTGCCGTCATTAGTGACCACTTCGAGCCGTATCGGAGCCTTCTCAAAGCAGCAATGGACAAAGATTGGCGACCGCAGCACGATCTCTTCTACCGCTACTTTTTGCGCACACTCCCGAGCTCTGAGCGTACGCGCATATGGCTTGATATGCGCAACATATCGCTGCAGTGTCTTGGCAGCGATTTTGAGGGCTGGCTGGAAAAGGTGTATCCTGTTTGGATGCAGGAGCTAGAGGAGAGAGAGCTTCGCGCGCAAGTGTTCGGAGAGCATGTCGCCAGTCTCAAGTTTACGAATCCAAGCTTGCTATCCGCAGACAAGGTTGTGCATGAGCTTGCCGCGAAACTTGCCGAGCAAAACACACGGTTATACGTTCAGAAGATAAAGAAACAGCGGGCCGCAAGCCGCAACGGAATGGCCGCAGACAGAGGCAATTTTGGACCTCTTTCCAGTTGTCAGACATCACTGTTCGACCTGGTTATCGACCAACTGGCGGGCGAGACAGTCATCGGCGACACCAAAACTTCCGTATGGCACTTTATTCAGCAGCTTGATGAGGCTATAGAGTCCATCGAGCAGAAATTCAGCGCAGCTGGTCGAGACCTTGCTGCGTACGAGCCATCGCACCTTCTCCTCGCGAGCGCTTCGATGGATCTGGAAGTGAGCTCTATCACTGTTCACATGCGACGGTTCCTCACCCCTATATTCCATTGTGACGGCATCGAGATCCACGGCAAAGTCGCGATGGCCGCATGGAGTCCAGGGAAGATCAGCTGCACGGAAGGATTCGAACTTACTGGCGCACTCCGGTGTTTCCCAGATCTGCAGTTACTGCTCAAGTCGCCTATGATTTGCTTTTGCCCAGGGTATGTCCACGCACTGCGAGAGCTTGTTGCTCGCGGCAAGACGCTGCTACCCCTGCTACTTCTGGATGTGGACAAGCATTTCGACATCGCTCCGTGGGATATGGCTCGACGGCTCCTCCACGGGAAAGTCTCAGTCGTCATCGAAAACGCATCGCTTCGGCTGCTGAGCTCGACAACGTCGTTTGAGCTCTCGGACTACCTCGCTGTATCACTTCAGCAGATATCTGTGGTGTATGAGCGCAGTCAAATTGACATCGAGTTCGTCCAAGCAATTGTGAAGGTTGAACCGTGGTCGCTCTCTCACTGTATGGAAGTTTCTTCAGGAAAGGTGACATGCTGGTTGAATTGGTCGTGCCTCGGTGGATCAACCAATCACTATGTTTACCCCATCGAGTTCTGCAGGACTGCTGGTACTGTGGTCGACAAGTTCATTGTTAATCTGCTTGATGCATGCAGCTCGAGCTCAGCTGATCCAATAGTCCACTGTGGACCGGACCCTAGTCAAACACGAAGCAATCCATTCAAACTGTATGAAGCCACCAGCTTGTCGGTGTTTATACACGGCTCAGTGGGTCGCACTGCTGACGAGAAGGAGTCGAATGATGACCCTACAAACGCCACGAAGACGAAGCGAGAAGCATCGGCACTGACAGCAGTCATTTTGTACATGAGGCACGTTGAGTGGCTGCTCCGGTTTGGCCGGCTCTACTACAACTTCATGCAGCAACTCTGCCATTGTCACGTTGCTAGACCCGTTTCGCTGACACGTGTTCACTCAACTCCCGATCAATCTCCAGTGTCAATTCTTCGTGTTTTCTCCGGCGTCATCGTAGAAAAATTGGATATTCATGGACTCGATGTGGCAATTTACAAAACAGAGAAACACCCCGTAGGCATTCGAGCGTTCATCAGCGACCGAGTCAGCTTTTCGGGAGCACTTCTGCATGAGCGCCACGAATTCTTTTCTACCGCGAAGAGCGATGCGAGCCACTCCGCCAACCAGTCAGAAGTCCGTCGTTTGTCGCTCCCAGGAAGTTTATCCAAGTGGATTGTTCATGGAGTGTACGATATAGCTCGGGATATTCAAGTTCGGGTATGCAGCACCGAGTCAGGAAGTCGCGGCGAGTCACTGGTTCTTGTCAAGGAAGTAACGTTCCGAGCTGGCGGAGGAAACGATGGTATTCCGACTCACGACGGCAAGCTGCTAGTTCGAGATGTAGGAAATTCTTCAGCGACAAACCGAATGGAGGATGCTGCGTCGGAAACATCGCTACTTCAGCGCAAGCCGGGACAACTACGTAGAGAAGCCTCCAAGACCATACTAGACCATTTTGAGATCGCTCAGCACAACCCATACCACTTCCGAGATTCGGATATGACAGCGGAGGCTGATGCTGCTGATCCACGTGAGCTCGCAGAAGGGAGTGACAGTGCTTCACTAGAAAAACTTCGTCGGATGGGATTTCTGCTGGGCCTCTTCACGCGGGAGGTACGCGTCCTGGTGACACTCAACACGCTAGATACGCTCGTTGAGATCGGAGGGAACTGGTTCGAGTTCGTTACCATTCACTATCCAGAAATATTCATACCTAAACCGATTGAGCGAGCAGTACACGACGAGCAGGGACAAACAGGTACGCGTGTTCACGCTACGCCGCTTTTGTTGGAGTCTCATTGTTCGCATCGCTTTATTGCCGTGGATGCTATCAGTCGAAGAGGGCAGTCCAAAGAAACCAACTTCACTTGCGGAAGACCCGAAGTTTGGAAAGATTTTCGACGCATATATGAAGTCCAATGACGACCGCCACGGATCACTTGGCGCGATGACAACTGAACAGAGCATAAGAGTATGCCAGCAGGAGCCTCAAGACGCGCCGGCTACAAATACCCCACCACTCGTGGACGCCTTCTTTGTCGTCCAATTTGTCGATTGTCAGATCAGCATCCACGATCACGCGCACAAGGTAACCTCGGACTGAATAGGCTTCGAGGACACGGAGCTCAGAATGACTTGTTTTCTTGTATGCTGCAGGGCTCGGTCTTGCTGGCACTTAGTCGAGGGACTCTCAAGAACTCGATCTCGGCTGACAAATCCTATGAGGACATTGCTCTAGACGTCGAAGGTGTCCAGATGTTTACCGCTCCGCTCGATATTGACGTTCAGACTCGTACGCTATGGCTGAAGGCCTTCACGGATGGATCCTACTGTCCAAGCTCGTCCGGTCTTTTCAAACGAGTCATCGCACCGATTCCGGCCATGTTGACAGTGTGGATCGAGCGAACGCCGGTTCTATCTTCCACCGCCTCCGTATCAACCCCGGCAATCAGCAAAATCGCTCTCAAGATCCCAACGGTGGAGGTCGCAGTCAGCAATGCATCGAAAGAAATCCTACAGCATATCGCCATGGGGGTAATGGAACTGATGACGACGAAATTCACCGCTATGAAGGTTCTGCATCAATCGGACGAATTGGCGCTAGTCGTGAAGGGATTGGTGGCAGCGGTCACTGGAAGCAGAGACTCGTCACCGCAGCGGACTTGGGAGAGAATTCAGCAGATCGAAGCGATGCGAAAGCAACTGCTATGGAAGCTCGCGTTGATTGAGTGGCAGCAGATGTGTCGATGGAGCCACTACGCGAGCGATCCGTTGGGCTCTACGGCCAATTCTGACGCAGTAGCGTTCTCGCCCCAGTTACGACGGCAGCGAGCGACCGCTGCGACTTCTTCTGACGACTCTCCCCGCTCTTCGTTCTCGTATTCGTTCGCGGAGTCATTAGGCAACGCAAGTGGCGATGCATCATCATCGGTCATAGCCGCCATGATCACCTCTGAATTTATCGAGGAGGCAACAGACAAGTCAGCGCAGCTCGCCGACGACCTTTTGCACTCGCAGCTGCAGTACAGCGCTCTCTCCGAGGCTCTCGCATCTCTGATCAAGAGAGAGCGAGAGCGCTGTGCGACTCAGCCCAACATTGAGTTTGAGTTCTCTCTGAAGCGCGCGGAGCTGCTGCTCAGCGGAGAAACGGCCGAGATTCTCCATGCAACCGCCAGCGCCTTACAGATCTCGACGAAGCAGTATGAAGACCGATCCGGTACATTTGCTCTCACCATGCGCGAGCTCACAGCGCGCAACCTCCTGCCGGGAACAAAGTACCCGGAGCTGCTTCAGCTGGCGTACCCTCGCCCCGGGGGTAGCGATGAACTGTTCCTGCGCGTGGATGCCGAGCAGGGTCGGCCGGTGGGTGGCACCGCCGTCGTTAAGCACTTCGAAGTCAACGTCCATCCGATCCAGGTGTGCGTCACACAAGACATCATCCTCCAGTTGATCACCTTCTTCGCACCGCCAGCCGCCGCGGAGGCGACGAACGAGCGCGAGGAAGACCATCAGCGGCGGCGAGTACGGCAGCAGTTCCTCCAACCAACTGGCGCGCACGGCTCTGGCAGCTGTGGATCTCCATCGGAGCGCCTCATGGGCGGCGCTGCGTCGACCATCAAGCGCGCCGTGCGAGTCGCGGGGAAGGCGGCGACGTATCCGCGCCACTTGGCGGCTCGCGCGGGGTCTAGCCTGATCTTCCGTGAGCGAGAGGAGAGCACTGGCGAGGAGCTCACTCGCACCGAGCGCATACCGCCCAACGTGTTACAGGCACTGCAAGAGGACGCCGTCGGGTGGGTGGCCTTGCTAACAGGCGAGCGCGACAGCGGCGTGCTCGACCAAACAGCAGTATCCGGCGTCGATGCCAATGCGACCAAAGACGGCAGCGAGAAGCTCATTTCGTTCAAGCGCATACGGTTCGGGACGCTTGAGGTGCTCGTGACGTACAAGAACAAGCGGACGGGGACGTCCACGCAGTTCCTCGCCGCGACCCAGCGGCAGCAGGCGCTCGAAGACATGCGCGGGTTCGCGCTCAAGATCCACCCGCTCGTATACTGCGACAAGACATGCTCGGCCGCCGACCTGCTACTGCGCGTCCGCCGGGACATCGTCCTTGACGTACTCTCCCAGGTTGGCCGCAACTTCACCAACATCGGCAACTTCCTGCGCGACCAGTTCGACCTCTCGCGCTGGGCTCCGTTCGATGCGCTCGCGCCGCTGCGGTCCATGGCGGCCGTTGCGCCACTGCAGGCGCCGCTGCCGACCTCCAGTGAGTTGTCTGCGGCTCGAGTCGGGAAGGGTGCGACGTCCAAGAGCGACGAAGACGAAGGCAGCGGCTCGGGCGGCAGTAGCGCGAGCATGGCTGACTTTACGCCGAGCAGCGCGAGTGCAATGGACCGTGGCTTCCAGTTGGAGCTTCCAGAGAACCACCCGGCGCTGCGCAAGAAGACTGGCGGCGGCGGCGGGTTCGTGCGGCCATCGGAGCTGCTCACGCGCAGTCCGCGCGCGCAGTCGGCCGCTACAGACATCGACAGCGGGGCGAGCAGCGCCGCCAAGCACAAGAAGAGCCTGTCGAGTCTGTTCTCCAAGAAGCGGGCGGCCAGAGACGGTGGCTAGTAGTGGGTTGGCAGGGATGGCAGCGCCGAGCCCGTCGTCACTGGCCGCCGCGCTTGCTGTTGGCGCCGCCGAACACGTGCGCCTTGATGTCCGTCACGTAGATCATGCTGTAGCTGCCACGCCGCCGCAGCTCCCGCCGGAAGGACGTCGCAGCCGCGCGGTGTTTGCGCGTCGCCGCCGCCGCCGCTTCCTGTGCGGACACTGCGCTGAGTACGCACGTAGTCTCTCGCATTCCCTCGCGCGCGCCGAGTCAACGGACGACTCACCGCTTGCGCGACGCGGTCCAGCGGCAGGAGGATCACGAACACGTACGCAGCGACGAGCGCCATGAAGATGCCAGTCATCGCCGCCTTGACAGACGGACGGACGGGCACGCACACAGCGATCAGCGAGGTGACGGACCGACCGGATCCGAGCGCACCGTCGCCGCCAGGAGCGCACCTTGCGGGGAACGGAGAGCGCGCGGAGCTCCTCCAGCACCTGGCACGCCACCGACAGGAGCGGCACGCGACCGAGCACGAAGCCGGCGCCCAGCAGACCCACGTGGAGCAGCAGCGAGCTCCCGCCGCCCGTCGCCGCCATGGCAGCCGGCAGTCAGTCCGGACAGGATCGCCGCGGCCTTGCAATCGATCGCTGAATCGAGCCGGCGATCGAAATGGTCCGGCTGCTTCCAATAGTGGTCCCGCTTTAAGTTCGCACTGTTTTCCACGAATCGTATCGATGTGGGTAGCAATTTCAGCCAATCGAAGGCTTGGTAGCTCCCCGCCAGTCATGCGGCGCTGCTGGACCACTCACTCGCTCCGTCCAAGCCTCTGGCAGCTCGGCGATCACTTTTCAAACCGAAAGTTCTGTCGACCATGGCTCCCGCTACGCCCAAGGTGTACGTGTCCGCGCGCCGTTCGCGGCCCTGAAGCACGCCTTGTTGGCTCTGCGCCGCTCCGAGCTCTGCGCCAAGCGTCGGGTCAGAGGCTTGGTCTCGTCGGCGGCTCGCGCCTCGCCCGCTCCAGCCAGCGCCTCGACGCGTCGTCGTTTTCTTGGATCCGCCAGCGATCAAGAGATGACTCGAGGCCACTCCCGGCGGCGCTTGTCGCTCGCTGGGACGGTCGGATCGGTCATGCCCCCTCTCCTGCGCTCACTCCACTCGCGCGCGCGTCTGCTGCCTCCTCCGCTCTGCCGACGGAGGTGGAGGCGCGCGCGCGAAGGAGCGCACGGACGGACCGTGAGAGTAAAGGACTCGGCCGGGCTCGCTCCCGGCTGACGCTCCTTTTCTCTTCAAATCCATGGGAAGGAGGGGAACACGCCGCGATCGCGCTCTACGCAGCGCTCCGCGACGTCACTTTCCCTCCTTTTTCATCTCCTATTGTGCCAAGCATTGCATGCGGCAGCAAGGACGGAGGAACGTGGTGCGTGTGGCCGCACACAGGGCACGCTCTCCCTCGCGGTGAGCGGCCCCGTCGGCCACTCCACTAAAATGCAACCATGACGGGTGTACGGCGCCGAGCAGCCCTCGCCCTCGCTACCGGGGGCGAGTCGGCGAGCTCTGGAGGGCCAGACAACGATGCGGAGCCGAGCACCGGGCTCGCCCCGCCGTCGAACGCATCCCGTCCTAACTGTGTCGTTTCCTGCCTTGCCTCGTGCCCATGCGTGACGTTGATAGCCTCGTGCCCGAGTCGATCCTCAAGAAGCGCCGCACCGTCGAGCAGGTGAAGGCCAAGCGCGCGGCCAAGGCCGCTGCCGAGAAGGTCCACCGCAAGAAGGTCCGCCAGATCGCCTTCAAGAGCGCTGAGAAGTATGTGAAGGAGTACCGCCAGGTGAGTCGCCGCGCGTGCTTTGTTTATCGCGTCGTTTGAGTGTGTGCGTCAGCGGTGGCACTGACGCTGATGCTCGACGGTGCCTGCGATGCTGCGGAGCTAGGCCGAGAAGCAGAGCGTGATCCTGCGCCGCCAGGCCAAGAGCGTGGGAAACTTCTACGTGCCGGCGGAGCCCAAGTTCGCGTTTGTGATGCGCATCCGCGGTATCATCGGCGTGTCGCCCAAGGTCCGCAAGATCCTGCAGCTGCTGCGTCTGCGCCAGATCCAGAACGGCGTGTTCGTGAAGCTCAACAAGGCGACGATCAACATGCTGCGCCTGGTGGAGCCGTTCATCACGTACGGCGTGCCGAACCTCAAGGTGACGCGCGAGCTGATCTACAAGCGCGGCTTCGGCAAGGTGCGCGGCCAGCGCATCCCGCTCACGGACAACGCGGTGATCGAGAAGTCGCTCGGCCACGTGGGCATCATCTGCATCGAGGACCTGATCCACGAGATCTTCACGGTGGGCGAGCACTTCAAGGAGGCTTCCAACTTCCTCTGGCCCTTCCAGCTGTCGTCGCCCAACGGCGGCTACACGAAGAAGCTCCTGCACTTTGCCGAGGGCGGCGACGCCGGCAACCGCGGCGAGGAGATCAACAAGTTCATCAAGCAGTGCCTGTAAGCCGGCGGCTCGCTCGCTGTCTGCCTGTCTGCCAGCCTGCCTGTCTGTCTGGCTGGCGGGCGGGTATCTGCCGCCGCGGCTAGCTCGCTCGCGCGTGTGGCCTGCCTGCCGCGGTCTTGCTGCATGTTGCCTGTAGCGGGGAAGCACGCAACAAGGACTCGAATCGGTTTGAACCATGCTCCTCTGTGTTGGCAGCCTTGTTGCTCGCTAGTCGCCGCGCCGCTACTTGTTGCCGGGGCGTCGACGGTCCCGCGCGCTCGCCGGCGCCGAGAGGAAGGGCGAGGCGAGCGGCAGTCTGCCGGCGCCGCCCTTGCCGCCAAAGCCGCCGCCGCCGCCCACGGCCGCCGCGCGCCGGGCCGCGCACTTGGCGCAGGCGCAGTCGCGGCGGTGGATGGCGATCTTCATGCGGCGCTTGGCCTCGGCCAGCGCCAGGTAGTTCTCCTTCATGTCGCCGAGCTGCTCGGCTGAGCGCGCGGTCGCCCACACGCGCACCTCGGTCAGCTCGTAGTCGCGCAGCTGCGCGTCGCCGAGCACGACCGTGGCCGCCTCTGGTGCGTCCGCGCGGTCGATCGCAGCCGCGTCGGCGCTCGCGACGCACTTGGCGTCCAGGTAGAGCCGCAGGTTGGCGCGGCCTGGCGCGCATACGTCGGCCGAGAAGGCCACGTGCCGCCACGCGCCGCG